>VWZT01012692.1:3707-15497 GCA_013397055.1 Pachycephala philippinensis | reverse complement strand
GAGGAATCCTGAAGTTTTAAAGGTGTCACAGCTAGTGAAGACAAACAGTAAGTTGGCTGCTCAGAGAAAACACAGTATTACTTCTTACCCTGAACCACAAAGGTACAAAGAAAGGTTTTCCTGTTCTAGCTGTTGTTGCAGAAGCAGGGGAATGGGATATTTTACACCTTCCCACACAGGAGAAATTGAAAATCCTGCTTTTAGGCATTGCCTGAAGGGAGTTCTGCATGCTAGAGATGGATTTCTGAATTAGACTTTATACAAGTACCTCCCAAAGTGTCTTTACTTACTTGCAAGCACATTCCTTGATCTTAGTTCAGTTTCGGCCCAGTGAAATAAAAATGGGCAGAGGCCAGAAACACTTACTCCACCTTACATGGTTATAGAATCATAGAATTGTTTAGGCTGTGAAAGACTCTTAAGATAATTGATCCAACTGTAAATCTGGCACTGCCAAGTCCAGATCCAAGGATCAATACAGCACAGTATTTCTTTCATCTCATCACCACATAGAAAACCAGTAACCACTTTTTCTAGACCTGTTTTTCTCATTATTTTTTTCAATTTTTAAAAAATGTTGCACACATGAACTGCAGTATGGCAAACATGATCTTTCTTCGGTTTTGTGAAAGCTTGCAGACACACTGAGACCCTGAGGCTTTAGAAACAATAGGCTGGAAGCCAACACTTGCTGAGAACCATGCCAGCTGGCTGGTGAGCACGCTGCCAGCCACAGAGATGAGCCAAATGAGCCTTACTCATAGCCCATGGGAGTGTGCCCTGCACACCCACTACTGCAGCAATCCCACAGCATCTGCGTCTCATGGCCAACCTCCATCCTGCCACCTTCCAAGCAACAATTTCATTTCCTAATGGTAACGGTAGCATTTGCCCCTAGTTTTGCATGTAGTCATAAAGTAATTGTGTGTCGTTAATTAGACAGAGACATAAGGAACTTGGGTTTTTAATTTCATAGGAAAGTAATTCCGAGAAGTGCCAGTGAATTTTAGGTGTCAGGCATGTCTCAGAGAGCAGGAATAATCCAGCTCCTTCCCCAACCATTTGCTGAACAAAGAGGCTTTGAGAACAGATCACATGGATACAATAAGGTCACTCTAGAGCTCACGCAAACTATGCTATTTCAGTGCTGAACTTTCAAATCTCAGTCTACTGACATGCTCCTAGTTAATACTGGGAACTAAATTCCTATGGATGCAGCCATACAGTTTATTTAAACATACTTTACATGGCAGCCAAATTAAGTATGACAGCTTGTTTACTATGGATTCCTGCCCTATGGGAGCTTTCAGACACAGTACATCAAGGAAGAGAGCAAAGTAACAAGTCATGAAACAAATGGCAATAAATACTGGTATACTTCATGCTTATCCTTTTGGCATGTAAAAATCACAAGTTTTACAGATTCACTGGCCATATTTTAAACACTACTATAAAAAAGTTAAGAAGGTAGATAGTGCAAAAAAATACAGCTATTCTAACAGCCACTCTCTGTCCTATTAACGCCACTTACTAATTAGCCGCAGGCAAGAACCTCATGTCAAGTTCAATTTGACTGCTTTGTACGTGCACCTTAGATTAACAACTTGTGTATTTTAAACACAGCTCTATAACCTTCCATTTTTGAGGGTTCCTTGATTTTCTCTTTCTGAAAGTTGTAAATTAATTTCCCAAATTAGTATTTAATTATTTTGTTAGGCAATTTACATGAAATATAAAGTAAAATAAATAAATATTTTGCAAAAAAGCCTATTAATGAAGAATAAAGAGCAGCAGCATCAGGCTGCCTCTGGTAACTCTAGCAAGACAGAGAGCCATTTTTAGACTTCTAGAAATCTCTGCCAGCACATAACAATGCATGAAAGACAATTTTCTAAACATACCTCTTGATCTGTGAAGATCTCAATGAAGTTCTGGAAGGAGAAGGACCCTGACTGAAGAATGAGTTCTCCTGTGTTTTCAAAGCACTGGCCAGTTAGAACAAGGAGCTTGTGCCTTGCAGCATCTGTGATCATTAAGCGCACCTAGGGTGAAGAAGAGAAATACATCAATAATGGGAGTAACCACATGTTTCAATATTCCACTGAGAGCACACAGTTCATCTCTCCTAATTTAAAATCAGTGTCTGGAACAGGACTCTCAAAATGTTATGGAGTTACAGTGCTGTTTACAAAAGACAATGAGAAAGGGGAAAATGTGAAAAAAGGAAGGGCAAGATGCAATTAGAAAAAAGGTCTGAAGAATAAACCAAATTAATGACATGGAAAAAACCGAGGAGCAGAACAGAATACAACTTGAATGCAGAAATAATTCTTTTAAAAACAAACTTATTCATAGTATAGCTCTTGGTATACTTTTACAGAACTGTATCAGGACAACCTTGGTAAACTATTTAAGAGCAGATGCTTGTTACTTTACCTGACCCTCACTACAGCTACTAATTATTCTTGTTTAGCACTCCCAAGGGAGAGATTTACATGCATGCTAAGAGAAAGCCATATATTCTAAATTTAGGAACGAAACTGAACAAAACCTGTGTAAGATTCTATACTGTGAAGTAAATGCTTTGCAAATACTTCAAAAGTCTTACTGAACACTGAAAAACCAATTCAGCCTATGGTAAGCTATGAATTTCAAGTGCACTGATTCCTCTGTTAAGGAAGAATTAAATCAAATCAGAATAGTGATTCCAGAACAAGGCTATCTACATATTAAGCTAAATGAGCAAATGAGCAGAGTCCATCTCTGACAACTCCACATGATATTGCATCCAAGCTCCATCTCCATGGAGATGACACAATCAACTCAGCTCTCCTAGCAAGATATTCGTTCCAAGGTTTATACTGATTGTTAAGCAATCAGTTCTAAATAACTCTTGCGAATCCTGGGAGGCTGAGCCAGGAAGGCTTAACCTGAATCTCTGCTGAACAACTCATGTTTTCAGTACTACTAGAAAATGGACACTGGAGAGTATGTATCTAAAAGAAGAACCCAACTCTACCATGTCTTCACTGTTCTTTTATTAAATAAGTGACCCTGATGGCTGGGCAGCAGAAAGTTTCTTTAATTAAATGTAGGACTAATGCTGGTCTGCCACTAATTGCACTAAATAGTTAAAAATTCAGAAATATCATGTATGGATTGAGTGTATCTATTTCTATTTCAGAAAAAAATGTAGAGAAGTGCAAGCATTTGTCTGATGTGCATTGCTCAAATCTTCTGTTTTCACTCTATTAAAACTGTATCAGAACTGCCTTCCTCTTCTAAGTTTTCTTTTGTTGCTGCCAGCAGCGCTCATCAGTCTGACAACTTTTGTGTAAACTCAATCATTGTTTTCCAGCAGTAAAACTACTTCCTGACTTGTGAATCACTGATATGTGACTGTCATATAATTCTCCTTCAACCTCTTTTATTAATTGACAATAAAGTAAGTTCTGCAGAGCTAGCAAACTATGCCAAGAAAAAAAGTAAATAAATATTTTCAGATTGCAGAGCATAATCTGTACACATGGAAGACCTTAAGAGACACATAAATTCTGTGTCTGGGTATGAATAAGGACTGCCAGAAATTTGTCTCCTGATTTCAAGACCACTCAATTCCAGAAGAAACACTGCAAGCTGATGATTCCATTCAGTTTAACTGTTGGTTAAAGTTCAAAATTGGCTGAAGGAAGTGCACAGCAAGATGTAGCCTCAGTAAAAACAGAGGTTAAGATGGAGTGGGAACAGAGACGGGCTCATCAGCAGATCAGTGGTTTCCCAGACTTATGGTACAGTCACAGGAACATTAAAGCAACGGAGTGGGGACTTCCTAAAGAGGAAGTAAACATTCATCGGGGTTTTCTTTGGGAAACAATGATCTCTCTCCCTTTGGGCCTCTTTCTTATGGGAGGTATCTGGCATTTGACAGAACATGACAGGAGGTCTGGGCACAACCATGCTTCGACCACCAGGTAAGGCTATTAACAGCCAAATTAGCAGGTATATTTTATTTCTTTCAGGGTCTTTTCTTGTTTTGTTTTGGTTTTCTTTTTTTGCTGTTGTTTTACTTTGGTTTGTTTTTTGTTTCTTTGTGTGATTAGTTTTTATCCTGAGTGAATAGGTTCCAGTTCCTCTTCTGGTGAAGTTAGAGCTTCATGGTACATCTCTGTTTCCCCCAGATGCACCCTGGAAATCTCTGATACATGAAATTAAGTTTTCTATTTGCCATAGTGAACAGACAATGTCTACTCCAACCTCTGATTTAATTCTGCCACCTCTTTCTGATCATCTCTTTCTGAATTGTGTCTATTCAGAGCCTTGCTTAGCCAGCCAAGTTAAATCTCATCTTGTAACGTCTGACTGTGACCAGTTTGGCAGGATGAAAGCAAAGTAAAGATCGCCTCCCAGAGTCTTTTGAGATGAAATTTACAGTAACATAGCCAAACATCTTCCAGAGCCAAAGGAGTAAGCCCACGGTTAAGATATCATTAATGGGTGTCAGATCGTGTTCTTCCATGTAGTCATCCATCAAAGGAACGATAAGCAACAGTAACAGAAATAGCATTTCCCTGCTTTTGGCAGTTTTTAATCTCTTCCACCCCTCCGCACATGCACACACTTGATAGCTTTTTACTCTGAATGAATGCATGGAGAGCTGCTATCCTGGTGATCCCCTTGTCCTTCCCAAGCACCTCTAATGGCTTGTAAGAGATTTTCATGCATTGTATTTTAGTAAATAAGTTGCCATTAACTAAGGTGACTTTTCAACTTCCACAGCTTCAGAAAGTTCATTTGTTTTGAAGTCCTTTCTTCTGTTTGTGTTCAACATCATTTAACAGCTGACAGCAAAATAATTGTTCCACCAGTTACCACCAGCAGAACCTCTTCATCTCCCAAGAGAACTGAGACTGTGGCAGTGCTTCCCAGCACAGACCAGTAATGCAATTATCCCTATTATTTCAACCTTCAGTCTCATGAGCTAAATATATCAATTTTGTCTTTGAGCTACACAATCAGATCTTTGACTCCACTGAGTCCATAAGGAACTGGCAGTCCTCTTGTGGGCACTCTCCATGTCGCATGCTTTTTGAATGACAGATAGATCAACCTAGAGTCACCACCACATAGTTGGTAACTCCTCTCAAAGACCCAAATTTGTCCCTGGGCACCTTCAGGCATTTTCTTCGTATGTAAAATAGCCATCCAGAGCTACCAAACAATGGCAAAGCAGAAGAAAAGCAGAGGAAGCTTCACCACAGCTGCCTCCACTCCATGAAGAAGAGAATTTGATGCGTTATGAGAAAAGGAATTCTGGGATCAGAAGCATGTTTCTGTCCTGTGCCTCTGACAATATGTCATTACTCTGGGAAACTAGGGAAAAGATCAAGGGATGGGTGACTGTTTCATGGTATTTACTCCAAATATACCCTTTCACTCACAGTCAGGACCTGCTCTCAGTCTGCTAAGACTTTGAAAAATAGTATTTGTCAGTCTCTAAGCTGGCAGGCAGTGACTGTGCTCCATAATCACCTCAACTACATCTGCTTCAATGCTCTCAAGAAGTCCACTTAACGGAGCTTTTATGACATGTCCAACAAAGTATTTCTGACTTACCTCAGTACTAACTGCTTCATCTGAGGGATTGATTAGGACTACAGTTTCTAAGACATCACTTCTGTGATGAAGAATCTTCTGACCTGCAAGTGCAGAGAGGAAAAAACAAAAATTAAATTCGACCATCATAAACCAGGATTTTCCGTGAGTTTGCTGTATTGTGTGACAGGCCTCTGGTTGCCCCAGCTGGAGGAGTATCCGTAACTCACCTTGTTCTTACAGAGCTGGCAGGTAAGAGAGTGACCGTCACCAGATGAGCATCTGGCCCTGACAAATCAAGTGAAAACTAGAACCCACACTGCCAAAATGCTCCCTTCAGCCTTCCACTGGTATTGATTAACATTGGGACACTGCAAAAAGTTCCCTGTGGGGATAGTTAGACACTTGTCATGCTGCCCTGCTTCATCTTCCTCCTGCTTACAAAAGCTGTAGCAAGCAATGTCAAGCAACAAGAGTGATAGGGCATACAAATAACATCCAAATCCTGAATTAGTAAATTCTGGGCAAGTTTGGAGCAGTCTCGCAGCCTACTGGCTTTCATACTTGTCTGTCTCTGTATTTAATAGTGATAGTCATCTGACTGGGAGTGGATGCCAGAAAAACAAAACAGGACTGTTGATTTTTTTCCCCCCTTATGTTAATTGGCAAGTTCTTATCAGGGTCTCTTTCTGTGAGAACTGCAGTGAGATTAATTAGCATTGGATTGTCATTCAGAAATCCAGACTGGTAATTAGTCTAAAAAACCAGAAGATCACTTCTGAGCAAACTGCTTGGCGCAATATTAATCAATTAAAATAATTAATTAGGCTTAAAAGGGAGTACGGGATACAGACCTATTTGCCAACTTAGAAAAACTCCCCTGTAAAGAGACGAAAATTAACAAGGCTGAGGATGGTCAGGCTGAAAAGAGCTCCACACGCCTGAGAGCACCGTGTGAGAGGAAGGGCAGCCAGCCATTCCCACAGTGTCCCTGTCTGGGGCAGGCTCGGTGCTGCCCCACCTACCCCAGCAATGCCCTCTTCCTCACTGACCTGCCTGCACCACTCCTGCCTTCTTCCTCCTCCTCGCCCCCTGAGCTCCCACTCTGCTGCGTCTGGTGCTGTTGCTCTGGGGAATCTCTACATTTATAAGCATGTGAGCTTAAATCAAATGATGGAAAGTGATGGAGAAGGAAAATAAAAATAGTGCTCTCAAGTAAAATGTGAGATAGGGTTGTAGTCTATTCTCTCGTGCATGACAGTGCCTAGAAACTTAGGGATAATATCTATTTCGTTTGAAGAAACCTAGTTTTCTTAACATATATCCTTTCTGCTATACTTCCTTGAAAGAAGGAGACAGATTAGATATTACTAAAGGGGAAGAGGGCAGGTCTCTCTCCCTCTGCAACATCCAGTTCTGGTTATTACCCTTTGCAATTAAATTTGTTTTTATAGTTTTGCTTCCTTGCCTATCAGAAATGCACATATGAAGCTCCAGTCAATAAAACATCCAGATGGCTCTGTTACTGCAGACTCCTTCAGAAGATGCTCTGTGCTCTGGTATTTTAGTTGTTTGTCAGATTTCCCTTAAATTAAGAGATTAGGTGGAGTTTATTGAATCTAATTGTCAAGGAAATGAAAGAAATCATCACCCTTCAGCGGACACTGAAATTTCTTGCTTAAGAGTTGGTGACATTAAGCACATACTTTGCTTCAGGCCAGACTAAGCCTCATATATCATTAGACATGAACACATTAAACACAGGTAGAAAAGAGATGCAATTAGCCACATGCAAAGTTAGACAAAGATGCACACTGCGCTCAAAGCACACATACTTTGGACTTAACCAAAGCTGCTCCAAGTCATGTGTCTGTGTAGCTGGGAAGGATTTGACCTGAGGAGTCGCAGCTCCTGGTGATCAACACCAATGGTGGTTACTTACATCCTACCAGACACCCTGCTCTAGTGGTTGTGTGGGTTCATGAGCCCTGAGACTGATTTCCAAAGGCAGGCAGGTTGTCTGCACCATGTACATGGTGCCCACTCAGAGATGCATGTGTGACTGTCTCCCTCTTCAACTCCCTGGCATAAACATGTTACTGATTATCATACAGGGCGGGGACCCAGCACTGGCAGGGTGTGAGTCACTACGAGGGCTCCCGTCCCATGGAACACCTGGGAAGTTTGCAGCTACTTGCTGATGTCAGTAACATGGTCCCATGTCACCGCTTGAGAAATAAGAGAGACTTTGAAAAACTCTTTGCAATTTTGTAGGAGTAATACAGGCTTGCTGCCCAGGTTGATATCCTCAGCTGGAACGAAGGAAAGTCTCACACGGGAACAGTTTTATCAGACAAATTAACTATCACAGTGTGGGAGCAGAAAGCAGCAACACCTAAACTGGCAAGAGACTGCAACTTACTAAATTACACATGGAGTAGGAGAATCTGAGACTTGTGTAGATTTGGAGTTGCTTTAACTCTACCGGATTTTTGCAGCCTCTGTCTACATATGTGGCACATCATTTCTGTGATTTGACAGAGGAAGAAAGGAAGAAACTGCCACGTTGTACATGAGTGGTTGGGTGGATAGATTTTACCTGCTTATAGTTTCCGGAAAGCAAGTCAAAGCCCCTTCTAAAGACTTTCATATATAAATATTATTTTTGTTTGGAAGAAATCCAAATATCTGCTCATATTTTGATTTTATTAATTAAACCTTCAAATTAAAAATTGGTATGAGCAAAGAGTCTTGGCAGCTGTTTGATTCAGAACAAGAACAGAGAAAAATAAACAGCATGTGAAAATTGCATAAAGGGTGGTTTTCGCATTCATCAACCCAGTTTCTATGGCCATAGGATCTTAATGGCCCCTACTCATCCAAATATCAATGATATTTATTGTGTGATTATTGACATGGGGATGGTGTTAGTCACATTTCCTAAAAAAGTGACTGAACAGATTTCTTAACTTACGCAGTCAATTTTTTCAGGCCAATCAAGCAGCATGATCATGAGGGCCACTTTAACAGTGACTATGCTAAATTCGGGCAAACACAAAGTGCAAATGAATGGCAAGGGTAATAAATCAGTCCTCATTCAAGTTTTGTTTAACCAAGCATCACTACTGTCACACTTTTTCCTGGGCATGTCTGTGCAACCCAGCCCATGGCTACTCAACAGAGGGGTTCCCACCAGCCTCTCCTGCCACTCCAGGTAGACATCAACATTCACTTTTTCCCTATCAATGCCACTCCCACACTAAGTAAACACAGAGGAAGCAGGCAAATCCTTCCTGTGGTGATTCTTGGCAGAAAGCGTGAAAGGAGTATTCTCCTTGAAAGTATTCCTTCTCCCTGAAGGTGGTAACTGCTTGACACCTGATCTGGCATTCAAACACATTTCTCTGGCAACTTTAAACATCCCTTGTTTTTCATTATAAAGAACTTCAAAGTATCATTTCACTGCCAGAAGACATGACTGCTGTGTTACGTCAGCCACCGCGCTGGGTGGTATTAACAGATGGCACAGCCTGCAAGGCTGGCTAATGAAACTTCCCACAAGCCATGAATATGCAATGACCTCTCTGCCGCTAGAAACGTTCAGTGCTCTGCACTTGTAAGTAGCTCCAATGCCCAGGTCCCTCCAGCTGCCCCTTGTTTTGTGGAGGAATTTCTGGACGTTGAAGGAGAAATCCTTTAAAATGAACCATAAAACATCCAACCCCAGAGTTCTAAGGATGCTGAGACTCTTGAAAGACAGTATTGGAGCTTGTCAGTCACTGTGCTGGGAAGCAGTAACTGATGTTTAAGAATCATCTCAACTACAATCTGTTTCAGATTTACCACCTCTGATGGAGGTTATTGGAGGGTTATCCCTTGCACATGATAAATTTAAAGCAATAAATTTCTTTGGAAAAAAAGAGCTTTTTGCATAGCCAACAGTAATCTAGTAAACCATACATTTTAAGTAACTTCAAACTGCTCACTGTTTCATCTGCTATTTCTAGTGTGGACTTCAAATTTGTCCTCCAAAACCAGATGTGTTAACTTTGTGTTCTTTGTGGTTGTTCTACATTATCAGCAGAGTGCTCAGAGTCTGGATGACTGGTCATCTGATGGTTGCTATGTCTTGTACTAACTGAATAAATCTATTTTTCCTTGTTTTCAATTCAAAGATCAATGGGTATAAATTGTCAAATAATGCTGTAATTGTGACCAGCCCCAAATATCCCCGTTGTCTGCCTGGAGGCACTACATCGCAACATTTCCAGGCCATAGAGAAAAGAACAAAATCTCCTTTTACAGCAGATTAATAATTATCTGAAGAAATCTTGCATAAATGATATGGAGCACTCCAGCCTCTTTACCTTCTTTGTTGAGCATGCTAAGCTTCCTGCTGAACTAAACTGCAAGCCGGAGAAATAGGTAAGTGTACAGCATTGAGCAAGGTAGTGATTTTACAGAGTTACCGAAGCAAATTCTGATTTTGTAAAAATCTGGAGTTCTCTATCTGCAAGTAAGAAGAAAATTATTTGCAGACCTGATGGAGAAATGGCTAATATCCAGGCACTGGACTACAAGAACAGGACTTCAGAAAGCTCCTTCCAGGAAAGGTCTGAAAACCCTGCAGGTGATGCCAGGGACTGCAGAGGGTAATCATTCAGTCTTGTAACTAGCTGAAACAATGGGGAGTGCATAACATGGGCATAACTTCATTTATGCCAGAGACGATAGATTCACTGCCTCCAGGGCTCAATTCAGCCCAATGGCTTCTTAAATTTAGGCTGTCTGCAAGGAAGGTATAGCAATTCTTTTTCCAGCAGTAACTCCTATATACGTACAAATATCAGAATACTTTACACATTTCTAGGTGAAAATAAAATCCCGCTAGGATGCCGAGCTGGTGTGACGAGCTGGTGTGACAGCTGTAAACAAATATAATAATGAGCTAACATTACTGAGCTCTCTGATGGAGACCAAGATCTGGAAGAATGACACTAACTGTGAAGTGTGACTGTGTTCCTCGCCATCATTTAAACTTGCTTGCTCTGGACATGATGGTTAGTTCAGATTCATATCTAATATTACATGTTTCTTATAGAGAATTATGTGTTATCGCTGCAAAGTTAGGTTAATCTTTTTTGCATCTGATCAGCTGGAATTCTAAACTGTGTTGTGACTCTCCAGAAAGCATAAATCTCTGGTTTATTTTCTCTCTCTCCCTGCATGAATATAATTGATATTCGAGTTTCATTTGGTTCAGTTGCAGCCTGGTGATAGTTAAATATTTTTCCTATCCACGTCTGACTTCCAGCAATTTATTAACTACAAGTCCTGGGAGTTGATGTCCTGGAGTGTATTGTATTGTTTCATTTTTAAGCTCACATTTATTTAATGAAATAAAGCCAGTTGCATACAATTTCATTTTTGTTCTTGGGTAACTCTTTATCTGTCAGATCTCATTTGGGTTTATACCTCCAGATAATAACAGAGCCCTGAAAGTGGGAGGCTAGACAGAAGATGATTATGCAGTCTGAACCGTGGCTGCAAGATTCAGCCTCCAGTTACTGTACATGAACCCAGTTCACCAATCCTTGCCCAGGACTCTTAGACAGCAGTGAGAGAATGCAAGTCGACCTGTTTGCACTAATTTTCATAGTTGGTTTCATACTTTCTGCCTCAAACTTGAATCTCTAACACTTGCAGACTTATGAACTGAGCTGAGCTAGGAGCTGCTGCAAGAACTACAAGTGATTGCAGGGACCTCACTGCTCTGCGAACATTCCCCCTGAAATATCCTGAAGTTAATTCAAGACATTACATCACCTTTTTCACACCCTTTTGATCAACAGACTAATTGTAGTGTCTTTTCACACTCAATGTTGATTTCTTGCATGTTTGCCAACTTTGTGTGACATCTACTTTGCTGTCAAAATACAGCCATTTATCAAATAGAAGCAAACTGCTGGCCTTTCACTCCCATCTGTTACTGTCGGGCAAATTAGGACTCTCAACTCTTGTTTCTCACCTTCAGAAAACGGTATTTATCACATAATTCTTGATACTTTACAATTTCAGGACTCTATGAAGGACTGCTAAAGCATTAAAAATCAAAGACTACCCTGAAAAGAAATGTTGAAGCAAATCAGTCGAAAGTGCAATAACAAGAAAAGTTTATATATTATAATTTTAATATCT
>VWZT01012690.1:0-26196 GCA_013397055.1 Pachycephala philippinensis | reverse complement strand
TGGGCGTGCTTATTTTTATCATACTAGAAGATAATTAACCAACTCTAATAAACTTCTGCACAGTCAAGTATTCTTTTTCAAAATCCAGCTGGGTAAAGGTCACAATTTCTGAAAAATTAACTGTTTGATCTAATAAGGCCCTGCATCACCTCTCATTTTGAAGTTGAACTTAAGTGACCCTCAGATACTGTTTATCTATCATTTATATAAGATCAATTTTATCCTGTTGTTTCTAGCACCCTACTTCAATTAAGCTCTTTTATAGCATTGTCTTCTGGTATTCACTTTATTCCTCCAGATAAATCTTGAAAATATTCTCTTTCTCTGCCACCATAAAATTGGAACATTTAACATTCAAGTTCTGGAAAAATAAGGTGATCATTCTTGTTATTATTGGAAATCACAGTGACATTACAGTAGTAGTAGAAGCAGCAGCAGCGTGCTGAGTGCCCAAGACAAAATTCCTACTTCTGGGGAAGCTGGAATACACTAAAACTCAGTGTGCTGTGCTGTGCAATCGTATATCACATGGTCTAATTCTCCAGCCACTACAGAGAGATTGTATCAAATGGGAAAAGTCCATGATTTTAGGGCTTGAAGGAAAGAGAGCATTTAAGCGTAGCTGGAATGAAGGGGATGAAGCATGTGACTCAGGACATAAATGGGAAGAAATTGGAAGACCAGAATAGCACAGGCAGGAAAGAAGTGCATGGAGAGAGAGAGAGAACACTAGGATTATGTGTATGGGAATAACATTTTAAAGCTGTTCCATTTGTATCCTTCATCTGAGCTACTGGTGGACAGTACA
The DNA here is from genome assembly GCA_013397055.1 of Pachycephala philippinensis. Lineage (NCBI taxonomy): Eukaryota > Metazoa > Chordata > Aves > Passeriformes > Pachycephala > Pachycephala philippinensis. The sequence continues at coordinate 25,388 of VWZT01012690.1, read as the reverse complement.
GACCTCTTTTATACATATCTGGGTGGAAACTCTTATCAGTTCTGCCTGTCCCTGACAGGAGCCCTAAAACCCAGACACACAGAGAAGATCTAGGGGCAGCCAAAATCTTACTTGAACTAGGGATGTACTTGCACGGGCTGTTTTTGCAGGGTGCAGCTCCGGGTTTTCAAGTCATACAGTAGTTATCCCATCTAGTGCATGTCAGTGTTTCTTTAGGAGAATTGTATCAGCAACCCCAAATATTTCAGCCCCCATTTCTATAAATAACAGGAGAATCACTTGGAGATCATATAGCCTCCTTTATATTTAACTAGTTGCCATAGCGTCTCTCCTGCAAAACTGTGATAGCTGTGGCTTCCTAAAGAATGTATAACTCTTGTCAATCACGTTTCTCTCTTCCCTTAGAAAAAAGGAGTAAGGATAGAAAATTAGGCTTTAAAGAGTTTTCTTGAAGCATAGCTAAGATTATCTGATGAAGTCCCATGCCTTTCTAGAAAGAATCAAGTCAGAAAAATACAGGTTTCTGAACACTAGAAAGGAAGAATTAAAGTACATGTTCAGGCAATCTTTACCCTGGCTGGCTGGTGCACCTCAGCTCCGGGAATCGCTCCCATACCGAAGGGTGGCTTTGAACTCTGCAGGGGGGTGGCTACACCTGCCCTGCAGCCAAATTCCTGACGCACCTCACCCCCAGAACACCAGATCTCTCACATTTGATAAGCTCTTTGCTCCTCTTTTGTAGTCTCTCTGCCTTCATGTATTTGACACATCCAACCCTGCCATTAAGCCTATGCACAGAGAGCTGCTGGCATCCTTACTTATGGGACCGATTCAATGCAGTGCTTAAATGAGGTGTGTGGGAGCTCTTGAAGCTATAGGAAGCCCTCTTTTGATCAAATGAGGGGCCTGGCAAGGAATTTTTTCCTCCATTCACAGGTGGGAATGGTCCATCCAGATCAGCTTTTAACATGAATCACAGCTTTGCTGAACTGCTGTGACTAATCCTTCTGGCTAATCACGCCTTACACAGGCAAGGTAGCTGGATGATTTGCACATCATTCCAGTGCTATTGACGGGGAAGGGCGAGTGTCAAGGTTTCACAGATATGTCCTTTAATCCTTTATTTCCCATATTTTCACATGTAAGTGCTAGACCTGAAGCTGACTTGAAGGGCATGAAATACCAGGGGAGAGTTTTAACTCTGCATTAATGATGCTTTTTCTCAGTGACTATGAGATCTGTCAATGAATTTAGGAACATGCCCAACGTGGGAGCCGTCTCCCACTCTAGAAGTACTAAATTGAGGAAGAAAGCTGAGATGGGAGATGTTAAATCATCAAAGGTTCGTCCTTGTGATTGCAAGGATTAAAAGAAGGAACTCAGAACACCCTTTGAACTAGATGTACTCAAGAATTCGAATTAACAAGGTTTGAGGCTAAGAGATATTTTTTTTCTGCTATTATCTTTTTATTGAAAATACCTTATCCCCAATACATCTATGGCAAACCATTTCTCAGCACTATTGCCTGGAAAAGAGTGTTCAATCATTTGTCTCATGAAAGTATGCATCAGTTTTATATAAAAATGATTTTTTAATGTGTTTCATGATTCAAAAGAGGATGAAAGATTAAATGTACCTCATTTATGACAGTCCACTATTTTAGAGTTCATCCTGCTTTAGCAGAAATAGCTTTAGATCACAGGAATGGTAGTTTTGGTTTCCTCTGTAGTATATCAGTGAGCACTTTGGAAGTTCTGTGAGCTACAGAATTAAGTGAAGTCAACTGCTCAGAAAAATAAAAATAGCCTCACATTCTGCTGTGTATCCATCACCTGGCTGCTTCTGTAGGCCTCTTGCTTATGAGTCACTATGAGCAGGACAGTTTGCTCAGCTGAATGATCTACCAGAGTCAGGCTGTTGTGAGCAATGTGTGTTATAAATGAAGTTATAGGCAATGTGATGCAGCCAGATATTTGCATACCACTGGGGTATAAATGTGCTCTATAAATACATAAAAGCAAACAGACACGGTATTTTCCCTGTGGTCACGTTGGTTATTTACTATAGCAGGTGTCAGCCTCTTGAACAATTAAGATACCAAATAAGTTTAGAAACGGCTTGTATTTATTTATTTATGTCTGTCAGCAATGCGGGCAGTATTGAGAAGTACCTACCATTAAAGGGCACTAACCAGCATTGTCATTTCCAAGCTAAATCTGCCATGTGACAGTAATACCCCTCCTGAGCTGTGCTTCTGGCATTTCAGTTTTTCATTAGCACTTAACATTTAAGTCTGCATTTGTCTTCTGGCTTTTGTGGGCATGTAACAAACAGGGGCAGCAAAACTAAGACTATCATGTGGAAACTGCTAAGGAAGTAATATAAATATGTTCTCAGTAAATATATAAGTTTGAGGTGATGCCTTAGGATTAAGCTTTTGTGTTTTCAGACTCTGTACTGGTTTAGTGTGTAACTCTAAAACTTTATAGCCTGTTAGCTACTGTTAGACTTAACAAACCCTCTCAGGACCTGGACTCAAGGACACCTTCTTGTCCCAGGCCCTGAAATATGTAAACTAAGCCTCTGGGGAGGGGGAACAAACTTGGGGTAAATACATCATTAACTGAAATTGTAATTGGAGAATTAACCCTGATATGCAAATGGACCAAACTTATAAAAGTGTGAAAAACCTGTGACCCAGTGTTCATCTTGGGTGGAGTCCCTTGGAGGCTTCACACTCCCAAGGTGTTCCTATTGAAAGCCCTCAATAAATACCTGCTTTTATTCTCTTAATCTTGTCTAGCCTCCGTTTTCAGGTAGCCACTTCAAGGCATCAGAGGTTAGAGCAAAAGACCAGGAGCTAGGCCTCCAGGGCTTTGTTCTCTGGTCTGTTATTAATTCTGAGCATCCTTGGATGAACCCTTTGCCAAGCTCCTCGGCTGAACCCCTGAAAACACTGTCCTACATTTTCATTCTCCTCTCTTCTGCCACCGAGGGTGCATCTCAGTCAGAGACATGGAATGGATTAGTCCTGATATGGTGCTATGAGATCCACTGAAGTAAAGGACTAAACAAATTAAGTGTATGGTTAGAAAAGAAATATGCACATGTCCACACAACTTTGCTTCTTTGCCCATTCCCTCTCCAATACAATAAAGAAGCAACAACCATAGGAGACCCCTTCAGACACTGAAACCATTCAAGGCAACTCTGAACACACTACAGGGTTATCAAAACTCACACTTTCCTTCCTATTTATCAGGTTTCAAAGGAGAATTACATTTTAAAGCACTGCAGAGAGTTGGTCAGCAAATGGAGTGCTTCAAATGATTAAGTTCTAATTCCATGTTAACTATCTAAAATACATCTTAACATCATAAAGGCTGATTTAGGACTTCATTTTAAGGACCCTTCTGCTAGTATCAAAACAGAAAGTACAGCTGTTTTCCCAACTTTCTCCATGGTAAGTGGAGGACATTAAGAGCCTGCTTGACTGCTTTAAGCTTTTAGTCTGAGATTCTGGGGTGTGTCTGGATGCCAGGCAATACAAAACTTTTTTCAAAGATGGATTGGTCCAGATTTTGTTCAGTCAAACTGAACAAAAAAAAAGAAAGAAAAAAAAAAAAAAAGAAAGGAAGAAGGTGAAAAAAACCTGTCTGTTTGGCTGTTTTGAATTATAATACTTGTCTTTGTCTTTGCTCCCCAGCTAAGCTAAGGAGGTATTGTCCTGCAGAAATAATTCCCTACCAGGTTGGATCTGTGCTGGGAAAAATTGAAACTTCCCTTTTCTGAATATATTTTATAATGTATCATTACATTATAGAAGAGTTTCATAGGCTTAATTAGGAGATAAATTGATTGTGCTAAGATTAAATTTTTCAGCTGTATTTTACAGAAGTTGAACAAGGGAATTGTTACAATCTCTTCTGTGATAAATATTAATTCATAAGCACGAATTCCTCAAAACATTTTATCTAATGCTTTCCAACACCAAACATTTAAATCCAAAGAAAGATTCAGTCTTTTGTGAATGAAGTGGACAAAGAAAGCTTCAAGCATCAAAAGGTCCACAGTAACAACTTTCCAACCCATTAGCTGGAGCACAAAGCCGTCATGAAAGAGTCAAAAGGGAATAAATGTGGGCTTCCTAACATCTCATGGTGGCTTCCCTTCACAAACTGTGCCTGACATCTGTCTCTCTTCCTTCAGGTTTCCTCCTGTGCTATTTTGTTAGACCATGCACTGGTTTCCAACTTATAATCTACCTCTCATGGCACTGTGATCAACACATGGATTGCGAGTTGCAACTTCAACAATATATAAATTAATAGTATTTATTTTGTGTGTGCAGTGCAGGCATACCTAAACCAAGAAAGACCGTCAGTGCACTTTCCACTAACAGCACATGTTTGATCACAGATCACAAAATCTACACGACAGTGCTGAGTTTGGACTTGATTCATTCCCAGTGAGCTGAAGTTGAAAGCAGCCCACTGAGAGCAATAAAATTTGCTGGCTTGCTTTCGGTTCTGTACTCAGTGGTTTCATCTCTGTGGCTTCACTTGCAACCAAATTTTAATTTATCTCACAAAGCACAGTGGTTTCCCAACTGCAGTGCAAATTCCATTTGGCAGTCGAAGAAAGCTTTACAGAGGAGCTTTCACTTTTAGATCTCTCTCAGATCCTTCTTCACTCCCAAAACAGAGAAAAGAGGTCAATTATCTTCTTTGACTAGAAGCAAGACAGAGCCTGTGATTATACTAGGCATTCTCTGGTGGATGGTAAGAGCTAAAACAAAGCAGGTCTTCGTTTCCTACCACGGCTAACTCGATTCCTGAAGTGATGGTGGTGTTTGGGGAAGGGGACAGCTAAGAACTCCACAGCAGCAGAGGCAGTGTTAGGAATGCAGGAATCTGGGAACACAGGAGAAACTTTGGATTTTTTACTACAAATGTGCAGTTTCCAGATGTGAATGCCATCCATGTCTGAATAAGGTATATATTGCCTGTATTTCTGTTTCAAAATACTTAAAAAGCTTTTTCCCTTTTGTTTCAAAATGCCTACAAACCCTCCTTCTTCCACTCTCTGTCTGTGGTGGGCTGGGTCAATATGCTCCTGTCCCCACAGCTCTGGGCTGTGGCAGTGACTGAGATGGGGCTGGAACTGCCAGAAGTATCTGGCAGTGACAGCACAGCATTCAGCTGTGCAACACTCCTATCCTCCTAATGCATTTCACACTCAGCAGATTGAATTGCTTTGGTCTTCTCATTTCTTTTTCTTCCAGCAAACAAAACTTTTTTCTCTCCTTTTCCTTGACAAAGAGTTTTGCCATATGCTCCAAATCAATTGCAACCTTTCTGATACTTTGTTACCGCCCACATCTTGGGCTGCATTCAAAAAAAAAAAAAAAAAGCAGCTTAAGCATTTCTGTTTCTGCTCCAACCAAACTAAAATTGAAACATTCTGTTCATTAATTCAAGGGTTAATGTGTCTTATCACTCCTTTCTTACTCTGAATTAACTAGAACTAAACCAATTCCTTGCTGTAACTGACATATCTGTCTGACACATTTTTGTCTTTCTGCGTGGATAGTTGTCATGAATAGAAAAGAATTTTCTCATATTCATTCACCAATTAACATTATTTGTTGACTTAAGTTTTACTTCCCCAATTAGCTTAATTTGATTTAATCCTGCACTTCACGCAGTTCTGTCCCTTCCTACGTGCTGCCACTACTCACTATGTGCTGTATCCACATGGGCAGCCAGGCCAGTCAACTGAAGAAGAAACAAAAGCTTTTTATTGATAAAACCCGTTTTGAGCAGGAGCAGTTCCCATGTGAGCATTCCCTTGTGGGCATCACTGTGGTCCACAGAGTGGGCAGAGGTGGGGCTGCCCTCTGCTCTCAGCAGCAGTGGGATCTTAGATCAATTTCTGCTTCTGCCTGAATCTGGCAAATAGCCTTCAGACTACATTACTGCAGGTGTTACTTAGGGCACAAGGCATCCATATCCCATACTAATGCCTCATGAGGACACGTTTATTGCAGTAGAACAGTCATACATTCATGTATTATGAACCACCTATTAATTGCACTGACAAAGGCACTTTGTTTGGGAAATAATTGAGTCACCCCTCTGGATACCTGCTGGCACAGCACATACTGGTGAGGAATCATGGCCCTTTCCTTCCCCCAGATGATAAAAGTAAACCCATAGAAATCTGCAGGGTACTTCAGGACATGATTTGCTTAGAGAGATGGGAACAAGAAGGCAAATATTCAGAGCATGAAAACGTCATTGTTTAGGTTTGACTCAAGATTTCTATTACCCCACTTTGCTCCCTCCCCCTCTTCCTCCAAGGGTACAGGCCACTGGAGAGGTCACTCTGTACCAGGGGATGGGAAGAAGCAATGTCAGTGCAGTCCCTCATGCTCTGTTCCAGCCCTGCTGTACCATGAGTATTGCTTTGTATTCCCCAGCCAAAATGTGTTTGCACCTGGCTGCTACTTTTGAGATGGGTTTCAATGAAACCTTCCAGTTATTTGATATGTTTAGTTTTTTTCATTCCCTTTTTTTCAGTGCAGTTGTTCTGGGAATGGAGAGTTGCATTTTCAAGATCTATATTAATTTTTTTATCTGATATTTGCTACAAATTTACTTTGTTTCCATTAAACTACTTGAATCCACTAGTGAGAATTTTCATGGCAAGCAAAAGAGAAGGTAGGCAAGCCCAGAAGAAAGAATGGAAGATGAAATCACACCTCTGCTCATACAGAGATGGTGCAATTAAAACAGAATTTAAAAAATCAGGGGAAGAAATAAAAAAAAAAAGAAAAACGAATCCTTTGGGTCTTTTAGTTTATTTAAATCAGCTAATTAGTTTATATGCATAATGTATGTCTGCATTAGGAAGATTGTCAGTATAACTATCCGGGTATAATTATATTCATGGATAAAATCTATTTAAATGTTGAAAGGAAAGGCTAAAGCATGTTTTTCCTCTACTACTGCAGGTTTGTGTTTGCACTGTAAGAGCATATGCAGCCAAAGTAACCTAACTTAGTTCAATTTACATCATGTGATAGAAAGCTGTTACTGTCACCTTTTAAATCAAAGTAGTTTGTTGAATAGCCTTAGTACTCGCCTTAGGTAAAATAGATTCAATACTTTCCTTATGTTAGTCCTTGAAGACAGCATAGGAATATTATATGACTGCAAATAGAAGAAAACGGCTCTCCTGAGAGGAAGGAAAATGTAAGCCATTCACTGGAAAATTTGAGAACAGATGAATATGGCAGACAAAACTCAGGAGGAGATGGGTATTTTCGCCACCTCTTCTCTTTGACTCAACACCCATCTTAAACCAGTTGTTCCCATGGAGCTAAAGCCTACAGAACAGACTCTGATTATCTTTCTCCCTCTATCTGGAGTGTCAGGAGTTAAGTTCTTGAAGTTGGTATAGTGTCTTTGCTTCTGGAGACACAGGACCCACAGAAGTATTATCACTTCAAAGAGATCAGCAGCTCAAGAAAAGGATGAGCTGAAATGACATGAGGCTGTGGGGCGAATCTGCACTCATCTGAGTGAGCAAAGGCAGATGCTATTCAGGCTCATCTCAGATTATTCCATTTATAAGGCACAAAGCCTTGAGTAGCCAGGCTCTTCATTTCAGTTCAGTGTTTGTTTCCAACGGCTGTTCCCATAAATTTGCAATTTACAGAAGGCAAAGCAGGTATTCAACCCAATTGCATAGCTTGAGGTTTAACTCATTCCAGCAGCTCAGTCTCCAAAGGGCTTTGTTCCACAAATGTCTCTATGTTCTTAATGTCACTACACCCTTAAGGCAATTTACACATTGTAATGACAGATGCACTGCACAAGTGTAAAGAGAGCTGGGAGCTATACCAGTACAGATTTGCAATGTTCTAGATTAACATATAGAAATTTTAGTCTACCCTAGACAGGTTATGAATACTTTAACCAGACATGCAATATATTGTTTTTTACCAGACAAATGCTTATGCCCTAAATAAAGCTGCCTGATACCAACATATACTTTATTGCTTCTCAAGCCAAAATTAACCGTGCAGCACTTTCAGCTGATATCTTTATATTTGTGATAAAGTGTGGGGAAAGGTTGCTCACCTTGACTATACAAATACAGTAAAGGCTGCAAAGTTCCCTATTACTAAGAAGCCCTTGCTCATTGAACTGCCTTTTCCTCAATGCAATGCTTGTTATCCTGGTGAGATTTTTTTGCTTCAGTGTAGATAAGGTTTTATCATCCTTCTCTTGAGTGCCAAATGTCGGGGCGATTGCAATTAACCCTTTGTTGGCTGAAGGCAGCTGCAGGGTGTGTCCCTACAATTTCCAATTTTTCATAAGCATCAAAGCTGGAGAAGGAAATGGGTCTCTGCCTGTAAGCAATAACAAACATGGAAGAGGAATGCTGTTTATTTGGTGCAGCTGGAAAGAATGAAGATGATCATCTTCCTTTATCCCTTTCAGGAATTCAGACTGCTGTTAGGTAACAAGAAAACTATGCTAATAATTTTCCACGTAAGTAAGCAAGCATTTCACCACTGATGCTGCAATGGGCTTCTCTACTGCTGCCAAGTTGCACAGGTAATGAATAAAGCTTGTACAGCGATTCCAGATCTACAGAGAAACTTTTTGCCTAACTACACTGTAGTGATTAAAGCATTTGAAGATGCTTAGCAGAGGATTCTTCAATTGTGGTGATTTTTTTATTTAACAGAAATAACATAACTTATATGCTTTAGATTTAAGACAAGATCCATTACTAGGCTATATTCCTTCTCTTGCTTAGACTACATTCCTTTTTACACCATTAGATGTAAACCTTGAGTTTCTCCCCTTTAGGACATGATTCCCAGAAGTAATGTTTTCAGGTTCTTTACTCCACTCTCTAGTTGCACTGGACTTGGGGACCTGGGGCTGGGAGTGGCTCCCAGTGTCAGGGCAGCTGGACATTGGAAGCAGCATTGTGCCTCAAGGATTCAGCCCTTGCCCACTCACAGTGACAGGGTGTCTCTAGATGCAGGTGGTCCCAGGGCTGCTCCTCCTGCTCCCCAAGCTGCCAGGACACGAGCCAGTTCTGGCACAGAGGTGACAGTCTTAGCGTGGTACTCACATCCGAGCTCAGGAGCTCTGCTCTCAGCAAGGCTCGTGTGCTCAGGGGCAGCACCGTGCTAACACGACTGCTCAGTTTCTGGCAGCCAGGAGAGGCCATGGGGATAGCAGATGTGTGGATGTCTGCACTGGAATGAAGCTGTGCTTCAGTTTCATGGCTAATACTAAAGGATTCATTTTCAGAGGGACCTGGGAAGACTGACAGAGATATTTAGGTTGGGGCAGACAGTGATTTTACTCCTATCCACAATATAAACACCATGAGTATAGAAAAGCAATGTGATGTGGGGCAATGTAGTCAGTAGAGCAACCCATGAGCCAGTCATGTGGGCACCACTGTCAGGAGACTGAGGCATGGAAGGGAGGATCAAACAGCAAGTTATGGGAGTGCCAGTGGAATCTCCAAAGGGATTTTAATGGAGGTCCTGAAGAAAAGGATCATTGTAGGCAGGACAAAGTGCTAATCATGAAATGGTCTTTGTCATTCCGGAAGATAAAACAGCAATCAAGTTTCAGGAACCCAAGATATCCCTTATATATTGTGAAGGGCTAAGGATGTAAGAGAAAAACTGCAAGGGGAAAAGTTGATGGACTCTCTTATTCCATTTAACATGCAAAAAAAACCTTATTTGTGCATAACAACCTTGGATCAGTACTTTTGTAGCCCCAAAGAATGCTGCTCCAAAAAACTCCCCATGCCATCTGCTCCACACCCCACCTTGGACCACAGGTCTTTCTACCATATTCCACAACAAACTTCTGTAGGGAAGACTACAACACAAACTGTGCTATAGGGAGACATCACAATATCAAAGAGAGTTACTAGTGCCTTGCATCATTCCCCTATAAAGGATATATTAGATAAACAATACGCAGCAGATTTAGGAGTGTGGCCCTACATTACAAGAGAAGACAAAATAAATAGATAGATAGATAGATAGATAGATAGATAGATAGATAGATAGATAGATAGATAGATAGTTCTTGGCAGGTTGATTCGAGGAAAAGTTCTTTCCAAACTCCATGTTTGGTAATTATTAGATCTTAGTCAGATGCTGGGGGCATTTGGCTTTTCTAGTGCCAATACCACCGGGAGTAATAGGGCATGCCAGTAGAAGCAGAGACTTCCCACAGCCAAGTGATGGGAACGGGAAAGATTCTGAAATGGGAAAACAGAGCTGTTATGCACCTCTCTGACATACAGGGAGAACTGAGGGCAAATGCAGTATTTTCCATCATCTCCTGCAGACTTTTGAAGCATTTGAAACAGGATCCACCTTATTCTCTGCCTATAGCTGTTTGGCAAAATAGGACACTGTTGCTAGCACTACCGTAACACAGCTCTGTATCATGGTACAGCCCTTAAAACAAGGCATGTTTTTCCCTCAGGACCTTTGTCTGACAGACAGTCTCACTATAACAGGAATAGGCCACATCTTTTCCTTATCTCTCCTGAGTCAGCACAACTAGCCAGTAATTCAGCACTGACCCCACCTTCAGCTGGGACTCTGGGTGTTGTTTCAGTGGCACCACCTGCCCAGGCTGCGCTGCCACAGGATGGGCGCTTCGGCAATGAAACAGTCTGGCTGGGGTGCTCCTGCCCTGATCCCTTTCATCTCCACGTGCTCCTTCATACCAGCCCCTCCACAGCCGTTCATGGGATTGTGCTGGGAACCACAGCACTGAAGTGCACCTCTGTAAAAAGAGCTCTTTGCAGGAAGGGAGGGATGCACCCATTTGCAACTCATTTCCATTCCGTGGCCTAGCTCATGGCTTGGCCCCACAAATATTTGTGTCAGCACAAGAGAAGGACCAGTCTGTGGAGGTGTGGGGATGGCAATCCCCAAACCGTGACAGGGCAGGGCCATTTCTACCTGGTACAGGTAAAGATGGTCCAGCACTGTAACCAGAGTGCTTATCCTGCTCTATGATGGTCTCTCTGCTCCTGTTTCTTCCAACTACAAGAGGAAAAGGCAGAAGGAAATTGCTAATGTTCATCTTGTCAGCAGGTGCAAATTTGCAAGAAAGAGGCAAAGACTTATCAAGGATCTCTTACATACTGTTAATTACTTATTTTTGAATGACTATAAATAAATAGCCTACACTCCCACTACCAGGTTGAGAATAATCTTGCATTTTCTTATAGGAGGAATGACTTTGCTCACAGTTTTATGTGGAGGGTTTGGAGGGTTTCATTACACATGGGCTGAAGTAGAATGCAAGAAAAATTAACTAATCTTATCTGGGTGTGAGAGTGGGAAGGGAATAGCAAGCTCTAAACAAAAAAGTGTATCATTTTGACAAATACTGTGATGCTGCAGAGATTTAGTTAAACACTGCAATTCTGCATAAGGACATTCTGACTTTGCCTTATGTCTGGTTTTCTCTGGATGTATGCCACAGAAGACAGATATAAACTAAAACTACATTTGCCAGCACTGGAGTTTGGAATGATGTAAGACACAACATCATCATAACTTCAGTTTAAAACTGAAAAATCTTTGAAAGATACATGCTTTAATTCTCATGTATATCAGGAAACTGTATCTTCATGTGGAATCTGATTAGTTCTTGATACGGTTAAGACATAGCTTGATCTTTCATGAAATACTTTTATGTAGTACATTTTAACCAGGTATCTTAGTACAGCTATTGCATAATCTACATCTATAGAATAACTTAACTAAAAAAAATCTGCAATCTTATTTGTGCTATAACCATGTTTGGTGCAGTGTGTGTGAAGTGACTTACAGGTCTGTCAGCTGAAAAATGAAAAAATAGACCTACAGTATGGTAGATTTTTTGGTCTGTAATTCACAGGGAGAATGAGCAAAACAAGGAAAGACAAAGTCCCAGCATGCTATTCCATGGTCAGTTAACATGCAATATTGTTTTGCTTGGGTGATGGCTACTGACAACTGTGTGGTCGCAATAGCTGGGTGATCTTTTTTCAGCTTATATAAATAAACACTGCAAATTCTGACATGGCTGGACCAGAGTCAGTATAAATGCCATCCTCACAAGAGAAAATACAGGATGCTTGCATTGCTGGCAGGCACTTCTCAGGCTGGGCTTTCCTGTTATGGTAATTCCACTTTCAGGGTACATAGTCATGGACCTAAAACCACAGTGGGCTCGGAATGCGAGGCACTGAACTAATCTTACTCTCTTTGCTGGCTCAAGGATGTTCAAAATGTTTTGAAGGAGTAGCTTAGCAGGTAAGATCTACTCTCCTACAACTAATCTGCCCAAAATAGTATCCTGAACTCATGATTTATCCATATCAAATGTGCACTGCCACATGATCCTGCAGAGCACAGAAACTGGTATTGATGAACAGTCTTCCTTGTTCCAGCTCAACTAGAAGATGAATAGTGCAGTTTCCCCCCTTTCAGCCCAGACTCCGTTTGAATTAATGAAGAAGCATTTTGGAGAATGGAGTGGGAGCTGGGTAAACAACCTCAAAGGTGAAATGTGGCTCACTGACTAAGAATGGCATACTCAGAGGAAGACAAAAAGAAGTCAAGGCAGACTTTAGAAGGTTATCTCTATTAGGTAGGGATGCAGATAGACACCTATCATAAGCACTGTACAATACCTGAAAATAAAAAAAACCCTGGAGATGAGGACTGTCAGGACTGGTGGTGAAGTTAGGATTCAGATTCCTGTTTGTTGGCTGATCAGATTTCAAAGTAGCTTTACACTCAGGAACATAGTTCTGGTATTTTGGCAGACTCTTGGCACAAGAATGAAAGTTATTTCCTTAATATGAAGACAGCAAGAGGAATATTGCTTGAGATGCTAGAAGTTTGGCTTCACTGCTTGTTTTGGGGGTATTTGTAACATTAAGCACTTCACTGTCTGGGGTCCCTTTATAATCAATGGAGATAAGGACTTCTGCTCTCCATCACTCTGAAAGAGCTTATCTTTCCCTAGTGACCACAAAGAAAGCCCAAGAAGATGAACTAACTGACTTCAGCTGTAGTTCACATTACAAAGAGCTTCACAGCTATTCTGGCTTAAGGTATCATCTCCTTCCTCTCCTCGCAGACTCCTCCCCAGAGATGCCTCCTCTCATTTACACCCTGTCCAGTGGCACGCTATCCCTCAGTAGTGCAGCTGTGCTGTAAACAGCTTTGCGCAACTACTCCAGTCAGAAAATAACAAAAAGGAAATTATTTTTCAGATGGAGTCTCCCAATCTGGTTCACACAGTGACCACACAAGCAGCTCTATCAGCACAGCTGGTGCACCCTTTTTGGGGGCAGAATAAGGCAGCAGAGGGAAGAAGGAACAGCACTGGCTTAGGATCGTCATAACATCCCACAGTGCCTCAATCTGCCTCTGTGCTTCTGGAAAAGACATACATATTCCTAGGGCTGGGATAGGTCCTAGTTAGGTCCAAGGCCTAACTCTTTTAACAGAGTAAAGCTTGAGCATGCACCAGGCTTGCCCCTCTTTCTCTTCCTGTTGTCCCTGTGTTCATGGGAAAGAAACCCAGAAGCGTGGGTGAGAGCACAGCTGGGATGTGCCCCTGGGGAGCAAGATCCTCTGGCATCTGTTGTTGAATCTACAGGTATCTGCTGTGAGCCAAGTCAAGTCCCTAAAAATGTAGTTAGCAATTTCAGTCCTTATATTGATGTGACATCTTGAGTAGGCATTTGCTTGAGAAATTCCTTTTCCCATATCAAATTGGAACAGTAACTCTTTTCCAACTTTCCAGCTCATAGCAAGGCTGCTATGAGGGCAGAGGTCACCAGATCAGTGAGGTTCAGGCAAACTCAGAAAATTTAGAAGACTGTAATTCCTTTGATGCCAAATTTGTTGATAAGAGAATTCAGTGTAGCGTGAGCCAAATTCTTCTGGCTGCCTATTAAAGGCAGCCTCATGACAGATCCTCCTTGTGATGTGGCTGTACTCTGTAACTGCTGATTGTCAGCCTCTATTGTAACATCTTCTGCAATAAGGCATCCGTTCCTTGGGGGCAAAACAAAATGGATACTCCATACCAGTAATGAAAGTGCCATTGATTTTGTTGAGAATTGTTATTGCAATTATTAAAAGGTCCCTTCAGGCTTTCACAGTGACACATGAGGCAGTGAAAATCAAAATCACACTCTCAACTCCAAACAAGCAGTGTGCTGGAGAGGGACGAAAGAGTAGTGGGAGTCAACTGGAACAACTATGCAGTCATATTCTGAGATATTGCCAGAAGCAAAGTTTTCAGGGGCTTTCAGAAAAAGAAGGGGACTAATAGCCAGTGTTTGATGGTGGGCCCAAAATGTATCAGAACAAGAGCACCAGAATTTTTAACCAGATTTTTTTGGTTTAGAATCAGAAGAAGACACTCATAATTTTTAGGAATCCTTGATGCAGCAACACCAATTGTCCCTCAGCATTGGCTGGCGTTTTCCTACTTTTGTTTTGTTTTGTTTATGAATGAGTGGGAAGCAAAAGGCAGATCTAGTCACAGAAGCAACAATATTTAAAGAATCATCACTGATGGCCTCTTTTCATTTAGTTGTGAAACACACTCAGAGACAAGTCACTGCCACACTGCTTTGCAGTGCCTGCAGACATGCGTCACCCCCCTGGAAGTAACCACTTGAGTGTAGAGGACTGAAAAAGTTACTGCATCTCTGCTGATTTATCTTGTTTTGGTGGGTTTTTTTCAACAGAACTTCTGCTTGTGATGCCTAGCTGTCATTTTAACCTTATTTAATCTTAACTAAAATATTGGATCTTTTGTCTAAATTTCTTATACCATTTTATCATATATACCTGTGATCTGGACATGATATTCAATGTGATTGTTTATCTTCTTTGGTGGGTTATCTATCTAATTATCTCTTGCAGCCTCTCACAAGTACCTTCACTTATACAGCTGAAGTTCTTTACTAGTCTGTTGTCATTTCACACCTTGATGACTACCATTTCCTCTTTTCCTTTGTCCTTTACTCTGAAAGCAATTTTTATTGAGCCCTGCTTAATTCTACACATGGCTTCATCCTCATTAAATGCTATAAGGGTTTCCTGCCTTCAAACAGCACAATGCCTCATAAGAAATGTATCTTAGGGTGAAAGTACTCAGATGATCCATCTCTTACTACCACTCCAGTCCTGAGATGAGTTTTGCATAGCATGCTTGCACCCATCCATCTGCCTGATTAGGGGGCCTGCTGTCAGTGGTAGAGTGCAGATTCAGTGCTCGAGAAGAGACTGTTGCAAAGAGTAACCACAGGAGGTATCAGTCAAAATAATGTAAGAAACCTGGGGAGAGTTTAGAAGGATGATGCATGAGATCTGATGCTTTTGCTCGTTTCAAGATACAAAAGCTCACTGTGAGCTCAAGTTCTCACAGGTTTATGCAAGGAATACTGGGTGTACTGTCCTGTACAGCTCCTTTGCCCTGTTACAGCACAAGAAGGTCCACACAGAACAGTAGCAGAGTTTCTGCAGCTGTGTAAGTATGTTGATAAGCAAATTGCATAGACAACTCATACAGTAGTCAAATAACAAATGTTCAATCTGGAAAGAACCCCAGAGTATGAATGCCACTGAACACAAGAAATTGCTTCTGCTTCTTGAAACATAGAATGTTTGGCTTTAATACTGCTTTCTGCATCTGTATGCTCAGCTTTGTAAGCTCATGTCTTACCTTTTTTCATTAAACTGTGTACAGTAGCATAGAAGACAGAATCAGTTGTTCCTTTGATTGAGAAAAAAGTGCAAGGCTGGAGAGCTTGCCCATGTGCAAGGCACAGGTGGCTGTCAGCTGAAACACCAAGGCACAAATACAGGGTAGGACTTGTGCTCACACACGAGTAATGATGCTGTTACCTAGTTATGCACAAGTTCGTAAAGTTTTGATATTGATAAATGCTAAGAAATAATGTGAAGGTATATGGGAGAGAAGGAAAAAGAAGGAAGACATGATATTTTCTATAAATCAGGGATCAAGGAAGAAAAATATTACAAAGAATAGGAACTTTAAAGCTATGGTACATTTAATATCAAGGTAACCATCAGAGATAGTGAGGATCTTGCAAGTGAACTGATAGCTCTTGTTTGTAGCATAAAGTTAATTACAAAAGGGAGCAGCTGCCCTAAAATTGATGGAACTGTCCTGTTGGCAGACGTGCCCATATGCAAGCATCCACCCTTGAACAGCTTTCTTTCAGGGCCTGCAGAGCATCCCCAGACGAGGTGCATGGCAATAGTGTCAGTAAAGCGTTGATGACCCAATTGAAACCAAAGCAGAGCTCTCACTGCCATGTGGGAACTTGCAGGTTCAAGGGTCTGTGTAATCTAAGCTGAGCTGCAGCCAGGAGGGGAGGAAACTGGGCTCTGCTCTAGCATTGTACTGCCAGCCAGCTAGGGACAAAGTTCTAAGCATCTGCTCTTGTGTAAGACGTCTGTGTTTTGGCAGCTTTAGATGCAAAAAATGTTTGTAGCTTGTTTCTGAGCCAAGAGATAAGATGAGCAAGAAAAAATGGAATTAACCTTTTATTAGAGAGCTGAACCATTATTAATCCATGAGGCTGCTAAAGGGGCTTTTCTGGATTTGGAGTCTGAGTATTAATATAAGGTGGAGCACACAGCATCATAACATCAGGCTAAGCAGGATGAATCGCAGCATGACTTAGTGTGTATGTAAGGTTCTCAAGGGAGGTGCATGGGAGCAGCTCTTTCCATGACAGAAATGAATGACAACATTTTGAGAGCATATTTTTTCACGGGAAGATATGGGAGCTGAGGCTGCTCAGTGAGGACTGGATCTGGATCTGACCAACAGGAGGAAGTGTGGAGTTGGGAAACATCAGCCTTGCAAGCAGGGTGGTGTTCAGACATCACGGAGGCACTGAGGTGAGCTAGCTGCTGCAAGGATTCTATGTATGGCACCACTGCACAGAATTGCAGAAAACAGACCTGGCCTGGGATGTCACACAGATCTGCCCTGTCGTAAGAGACTGTCCTAACCCATTATTGTGCTTTGCTGAGTGCTAGCTGAGAGTGACACTGGACATTCAAAACCCTTGGGAATATGCCTGTTGCATGTGCAGTTCACCATTTACCCCAAGTCTGGAAGATAAGCCCAAACACAGGCAAAACTCACCCAGACACAGGAAGGAGTTTGGTCCCATTTCACATTCAGAAGAGAACAGATTGTTTACTTTCAGGTGCTCAGGCTGTTTCTAGAGAGAACACTTCTCACTTTTGCACTAGCACTGGTGCAAATGACTACTGAGGGAATACCTGTGTGCTGCCACTGTGTTAACCAGGCTGGTAATCTCAGCTGGAAGACCTGTGGCTGTGAATATCCAACAAACAGCATATGAATAACAACCATTAATTGACTATTTTACACTGTGCCTGTATATGCATATGTTTGTGTGGGTGGTGGATGCATACAAGATGTTCCTACAGATTCCTGTAGAATGGAAATTTGAAAGTGGAATTGAAGGTGGTGAAATTTACTGTGTGCTGCATAACAGTAATAGAAATGCTGTGCAGCCAGATGGTTTTTCCATAAGTATTTTTTGCTATAGACTGGTATTGGCCTCACTATATTAGTAAAATTATGCTTGCTGGTAAATGTCCATACTAAACTGATGATGCATTAAGGAACAATGTTTTTAATCAATAAGTGTTTGTCTGCCCATCCTGTTGATTTTATTCACCCCAGCATATTTACTTTCATTCTGGAAAGATCTTAAGAGGAATGAGCTCCAGCATCAAAGGGGGATGTCAGAAAAATCTTTAGAGGTTAGCATCTTTTATGTGGATTTGGAGGTTGTAGACACTTGTTAAATTTAGGAGTTAAATGAGAACAGCTTTGACTGATGATGCAATGCAATGTTGGGATTGCAAGAAAAGATCCCAGCAGAAGGCCAGCACACAGATGTGTCAGATGAGACTGCATTCCACACACCAGAAGTCACGATCTCCGGAGCCATCAGCAGCATTGATTTGGACTTCCTTATACTTGAAAGCATTCAGACACACTGGAAGAAATTCCAGTCACTGCAAGTACATTTAGGCTACCATTAAAAAGCCATGAGGTACCTTGCAAAACATCCTTACTTTTCTAGAAAGCAATTGTTCTTCACCTGGAATCATTAACTCCAGACAACAGTAAGCTAAGAACAAAATATATAATTTGGTCCATTTCAGCATGTATTTACTTTCCTTGTTTGTTCTAATGGGGTAATGGAATAATTTTTGTGATTTAACAGTTTTGTATACTTCCCTAACTGTCTTCTCTTTTGGGGAATACACATAGGAGAGAAAACCCATGAAAGACTCTCAAGCTCCAACACAAGAGTCACAGGACCACAGACTAATTCAGGCTGGAAGGCATCCTTGAGGCCACCTGATGGGCTACCTGCTCACAGCAGGGCTAACTTCAAAGCTGGGTGGGGTTGCTCAAGGCGTTGACCAGCTGAATTTTGAAAATGTCCAGGACTGGAACTCCACAGCCTCTCTGCCCTGTTCCAGGGCAGTGTCATTTTCAGGATGACATTTTCTTTTCTTATGTTTGGTTAGAGTTTGTCATACTGCAAACTGCAAATGTTGTCATTTGTACCTTCCTGGTAAATGTCTGAGAAGAATCTGGCTCTGTTTGCTCTGTAGCCTCCCTGTCAGTGGAAGATGGCAATAAGCTTGCTTATTCTCCCCCTCTTTTTCAGGCAAAATAAACCTCGTTGTCTCAGTGTCTTCTCCCATGCCCTGTGACTTGTGGTCCTCTGCTGGATGCCCTCCTGTAAGCCAGACACAGTTCTTCAAATGCAGCCTCATTAGTTCCAAATTGTGCTCCTAGCAAGGTTCTTGCTAAGAAATACACTCCTGCTTGCCTTTCTTGGAGGCGGGTGTGATATTTGGTGGGTGTGATGTTTGCCTTTCTTCTTGACCTTGGGGACCTCATCAAATTACCATAATTTTTCAAATGTGATAGAGTATGGCCTTGCAATGACACAAGCCAGCTCCCTCCTAACTTTTGGATCCATGCCATCACATCCCAAGGACTCACACACATCCCCATGCTTACGCTGAAGCATTTGTTTACGCAGGCTCTGACTTAATCCTTCCTTACCATTAGCAATATTTATCTCCTTCAAGCTCTGCCACAAGGCACGCAGCTCTGTGAGGCTGAAGGCAGACTTTGACAGTGAAGACTGAGGAAAAGAAAAAAATAAGATCTTCAGCCTTTTCCATATCCCCCATTACCAGGTCTCCTGCCCTACCAGGGATTGTTCTGAGCTGGCAATACTTTCTCCAGGGGAAGTTTTGGTGTCCAAGTTCTGCAGATTTTCACTTTTGAAAATCTGGACTGTTTCTGTCAGAATTTTCTTTAAAAAGTTTTGTGAGAGAAAAGAAAACAGGAGGCTGTGGATGTGAATGTTTGCAGAAAAGGAGAGTTATGGACACAAACAGACTGTCTTTTGCTAGGCTGTCGCCGGACAGATTATTCCTCACATAATGGCAAATATTTCCCATTTTTTAAATTCAGTTCATTAAAAAAAAAAACAAAAACATTATACAGGGAAAAAGAACCCCACAAACCCAACAACTCTTAATTTATTCCCCAGACTGTAGCTCAACACAAAAAGAAAACACAGATGTTTCATAACACAGCTGTAGAGTGAGCTTTTCCAGGTTTGTGAATTTGGCACCCTCCTGCGTTTTTGGGACCCAAATTAATGGCTCAGGGCAGACAGCCCTACTCTGGATGTAGCCCTGAATGTGCTGCCTGAACAGGGATCAGGAAGCAAGCACAAGGTCCATCAGCACAAGCTCTTAGGATTCAGTGAAAACTGAATCTGAGATAATTTGTGCCATGGTTTCCATGTTTATGTTATCCCACAAAATCGTAAGAAATTTGTATAGTACATAAATAATAGACACTGACTTCACAGCCCTGTGCAGGGGCTTTAGATTAGAAATATGTCACAGGGGAATCTGTAGGGTTTGTCACCAGTTTAAGCAATTTGTAGAATCTATATGATAGTGAAAGGGTGTAGCTTTTGCTCAATCCTGTGTGCATTAGCTGCAGTTGTAATTCAGTTGCCTGAGGGCTGCAGCGACTGTTGTTGATGTAGCTGTAAATTATTACTTGCTTCAAGTGAAGAGAGGGCAGGAAGGCTACTATTGTCCAAAAGGGTGTTCCTGAGGCAAACCCTTGATCGCTCCTGTGAACAGTGATGATAACAGGGCTGTTAACATATAATCCTTGCTGGAGGCAAGGTAGGTACAGCTGTTTGCAGTGTGGCTGCCCAAGGTACGGCTGCTTCCTACTCCCGTTCAGAGATGACGCTGCGAATCTCACTGCTTTAGGAGGCACTGCTTTCCAAATCTCTGCCATTCCTTAACTGCATCATGTAACCTCCTTCATTTCCTTTTTCCTGCAGCCAGTTCCTTCTGGATGCAAAGCCTGCAGTCCCCCTTCCCACCTCTCCCTATGAGTGTCTCAAACACCCGACTTCAAATTCACCTGCATTTAAATACAATTTTT
This sequence comes from Pachycephala philippinensis, assembly GCA_013397055.1. Lineage (NCBI taxonomy): Eukaryota > Metazoa > Chordata > Aves > Passeriformes > Pachycephala > Pachycephala philippinensis. The sequence continues at coordinate 4,721 of VWZT01012690.1, read as the reverse complement.
CACAGCTAAAAAGACCAGAATTTTATGCCTAATATCAGGGAAAGAAAATCTGATTTGATGATGAGGGGACAAATTATCATGGTTGGAGTGAATTCTCTGCAGTCTAATCCTGCAAATTAATCAGGACTACCAGTTTCCAGTGAGAGGGAAGCATCATCAGTGGTTCATGGGTTCAGCTATACTACAGAACCAAAGGACCAAAGGATTATTTGTTGGACTACTGAACAAAGATTTCCTCTGTGAAGAGTTAGGATTAATGCTTTGTAGAAAGGGAAAAACTCTGGGTACCAGGCAGATCCCTGTCCTGTAGTCACTATAGTTTACGCAAGGAAGCACAGCAATGCACTAAGCTTTCTCCCTTTGGGACCATGGAAATGGATCAGTCTTATCTTTTTGATGTGCTTTATCCAGATATGTTTGGCACACCAGCAAGCAGACACTTACTGATTTCTTCTGAGCTTAGAGTTCCATCCTAACAGGGTCAGATTTTTCACAAGGGATTACTTAGCCTCAATGGCACAGAAGCACACAGGAAACCAACACGATATTTTTAAGAATTAAACATTGCTTTTCTGCTAATGGAGTGCACAATGAAAACATGCTTGATTTGCTTCTAGAAAACAGATGAAGAAAAAAAATGGATCAAGCAGAGAAGAATGGGATTTGCTGGTAGCAAATAGAGAGTATTTTTCACCTGAAATGCCTAGCATGCTATTTGAAGTAGTTGTCATTATGAGCACTATGTCAGTGCTCAGACAGATAGAAGAAAGGAGTCACACTGTCTCTCACTGGATAATTAAGCTCCCATTACTATCCAAGAGGGTGGGATGAGGTGGGATGAGATAAACTGTGTATGTTGCAGGTGAGAGGAACAGGGCAGAGCGAAGAGGGTCAGAGATGTGTGAAGGCAAGAAGCTAACCAGTATGAAAAAATGAGAAGTAAGAGTCGAGTAAAAAGAAGTGCTTCAGCTCACTGCCTCCTCTTTTCCCCAAGACAAGAGACAAAACATCAGAAACAAGGATGTTTTCACCACCCTCAGATCTACTTAACATTCTCTAGCAGCATTGGTGCTCCAGAGCTCTTTATTTCCTAGCAAGATCTTGTCATTGTCCCCAAGGAAATGGGCAATTATGATAGCTTTCATTTCACTGATGGGGTAACAGTGGCCAGAGATGTAAATGTATTTAGAAATCTTCTTTCTAGGATTTTTCAAAGCATTAAGTCATTGGACAGTTACTTGATAGATATGAAATTACTCTGAAACATTCACTAACATCTTACCTACCTTTTTAGGCACATGTATATTTTTTAAAACGAGATGCAAGTGGCTCATTTCTGAAGGTGATACAGAAGTTTAAAGCTATGCCTTATGGTAGGTTTCCAAGGCTTTAAGCACCCTAAGGCATCAGGTCTTTGCAAGCCCTCTACGGGTCCCTGCTCTCAGCTTGCCTCTTGGGTCAAGCTTGTTGCTCAGCCAGAAACCTGAACTTCACTGTTCATAGATGAAAAGAAAAATAAAATGTCTGGCTGGTATAAAGATGACTACATAACACCCTCAACTCAGGGCCCCTGTTTTCGCTAGAGAATGGCTATGCCACCTCTGATATGGAGTGTGCTTTCCGTTCAAAACCCTTTAAGCTTTTTTAAGTTCAAGAGCAAATGTCGGTACAAGGCCCAGTTTATAAATAGGAGATGCTACACGTGGGAGGGCTGATTCACTTTGTTTGGCTTACTCTGTGGACCAAGGAGGGAGGCTATTGAAAAGGACTCGCTTGGCTTGGCCTCATGTCTTCAGTTTCCTGGGTCTGCTTCATAACAACAAATTCAGGGTCTATAAAATAACTCTGGTGCATTCAACATATTAATCCTGTTGAAAGTACAGACGTCCATTTCTTCAATGGAACAATAATAATAATAATAGCTTGTCTTCCTTAGAGACTGGAGTGGTGTGAATAAAAGAGCTCTGCTAGACAGCAAAGTATGCCAAATGGACATATTTTACTCGATGAGAAAAACAGCTTGTCACTTCTAATTGTTCAAATTATGTGTGATTCACTTCTTCCTGCAGTTACTTTTAAATTGTTGTTAAGAGGGTATAATGTGCAGCTAAGAATAAAAAGGGTGTGAAATTGTTAGCTCCCCTGGTAGGTAGGTGGTGATAATGAAGATTTTATAAAGTTCTTGTTAACAGAAAAATCTCTGTAGTGTTCAGGAAGTCTCTTATAGCATTACCAGTCGCTCACTAAAGTGATGGTTCTTAAGGAACACACACGGGTTTTGGTCTGCTGTTTTCCTTTTTTTTCTTAATTACAGAAATGAGCTGAAATCAGAGTGATGGGTCAGAACTCCAGGACACCAAGTGTTGTGCTGGCGTCCCAAAATGTCATCCAAAGCTGCTGTTTGGGACCCCAGGGCATGGTCTGCAGCTGGCTCACAAGTCATGTCCTGTGCTCGGCACCGTGCCAGCCTCTCTCCATTAGGAGAGCTGCAGCAGACACTCCTCAGCGTGGCAAACCTCCTAACAGAGATTGCTTTCACAGTATGGGTCACAAGTCTGGCATCTGGGGACTACTGGCTTAGACCCCTTCTGGCCTGTGGAGTACTCTTGCCCTAATGTATGTATATGAAAGGCCTGCTGTGGTAGCTAGATTTCTCTGGAATACCAGAGGAGCTCAGCTCACGCTGATAATGAAGACATTGGTCAGGAATATTTAGGTTACTAAACCACTACAGCAAACAGCCAGATTTCACACCTACCCCTCTGGCTAGTGCGGCAGGGCTGGGGCAGAAATGTAGAACAGGGTAAACTTGAAGAGGCACTTAACAGAGAATATAGGAAAAAAAAGGATAAGCATATAATATTCTAAGGTAAACATCCCAATCCTCATGTCAAGGCATTAAGCCACTCAGCAGGACACCACGAACAGGTTGCCTTAGTTGACGTACGAAGTCCTGTTGGTGTCAAATATTCCTCTCAACGCAGCTGATGTAGCAGTCAGGTTGTTGTCAAAGTCAGAACAGTGTTTGTGGAGTGGAGACAGGAGGCAGCTCATCAGCAACTGGACTGGTAAAGTTCCCAGGTGGAGTGCACACGTGAGCTGTAGTCACTGAAACTCATGCAGCAGTGCCTGAATTAACATGTCATGTTAACGTGGGTGCAGGTAGATACTGGCTTGGATGCAGGCGATGGAGCTGTGGCATGAAAGAGCTCAGCAGGAGCCAGCTGTACCAGCACCTGTCCAGACTCACAAATGCTGCAGCCACTGCTGCTTGCAGGGCGACAGTGACTACAAATGGGGACTTTTCTGTTCTCCAGGCAGAAAGTCCAGGAGCTTACTTTAAGTCTTTTTGGAACACATAAATCACTGCATGGAGCAGAGATTGAAACCTGGGATACGGAAGGGATGGAGAGAGGGAAATGGCAGTCTGGAGTGCAACAACCAATGGGAACCTGAAATCCCATTCAGGCTGCCCCAGTGCCCTTGGAATATGACTAATTCATAGTGTGGGCAGGGAGGAAAAACTGTCACTACTTTGGGGAACACCACATCCTCACACATGCAAGTACTCACATGGCTTTCCTGTCTGCATCTCTGGCTTGGAGGCATTTACAGGCTGGGTGTATCAGTCTCATAAACATGCCCTAGTCTGACTAAAGGGCTTTTTTCTTGCAAGGTTCCTGCATGGCCTTACCCTGCTGACCTTTGTTCTTGTTCAATTAACCAACTTGGTAGATAACCAAAGACCCTTCAGCCTATACAATAAATCGATTTTCAAGTAGGTATCTTGCAAATCTTGTTATTGGCATTTTAAGTGCCAGCTTCCTCTAGGCAGTGGAGCTTCTGACCGTGGGCCTTGGAGGTGGTAACTTCTCCAGCATAATAATTTCTTTCCTGACTACAAAAAGAACTACAGAGTTCACTTTGCAGGGTGACCTCCACATTTGTATTCACATTTGTATTTCTGGGATCTCATTCTCTGAGGGTTCTCATCAACTTTGGACGTTTGTGATGTGAGTCTCTATCTAAGGTAGTCATACTAAGTTCATTTTATAATTAATGGAAATAGATACCTTTACAGTCAGATTCATCTGCTGTCTTTTCATCAACAACTTGGGAATGAAATTAATCATGCCCAAGCCATATATTTTTTCTCTCCACTTACTATCACAGGCACTTAGTGTCTTGTTCAGATGTGTCTGCACCGGGTGAATCTCACCTCCCTCTGCCAGGTACTTGTAACATCATCTTATTGTAATTTAGCTTTCACTGATACAATCGTAACTAAAAATCTCATTAGTTGGGTCTAATTTGAGGTTAATGAGGGTTTTTATTCCCATGAACAACTTGTCTGGGTATTAGAATTGATCTGGCCTACAAAGCAGAATGAAAAGGGTTCTCAAGGCATGCGAGTGGGCAAATGTTTTTTAAAAAAATTGTCACAATATTTGTCTTCAAAGAAATCTGGATAACATATGTGAGCGAAAAGCATTGCTGAGTAAGAAATAGCTTAAGACTGGATGAACTGTCATAGAGACAGGATTTCTGAGTCTTACTCCTATCTGTAATACTGACTTTGCAGCCTTCAGGTCACTTACAGCTAGCCAGGCTCCCAGGAAATGACGTGTACTTGCAGCACAGACAATAAAAAAAAAAAAAAAAAAATTCTCAGCATCTTGAAAATTAGTTTAACAAAAGCCTCAGTGTTGGGGAAGATGAAA
>VWZT01012689.1:172218-207805 GCA_013397055.1 Pachycephala philippinensis | reverse complement strand
GAGGAACGAAGGAAAGGAGGAAAGGAGGAAAGGAGGAAAGGAGGAAAGGAGGAAAGGAGGAAAGGGCTCGAGAGCCCTTTCAGTGCAGGAATTTTTCCTGCTATTCAATCTAAACCTCTCCACGTGGGAATCTCTGTTTCCACAGCTTGTGGCAGCTGTGATATTTCAAAATTTAGTGTGGATGCTGTGTTTTGGTCTGAGAGGAGCAACTGTTGAGTTTTGCAGTCATTTCCCAGCCCCGTTTCTGCGTGTGGATGTTTCACATCCCGTTTCCTGCAGGTCTCCCTGCCCACTCCCATCCAACTGCAAACACATTGACTCACTCATCCCAACCACGGGCTGAGAGGAATCCTAGAAAAGATCCTACTGATGTAAAAGCTGCAGCTGGGAGAAAATTCACATCCAAAAGGCTTTTCCGACCATGGAATAAAAAAATTATTTGAAAGGTACAATTATACTCTCATTAACACTGGAATTATTCCCAAGGAAAACAAGGTTTTCCTGGTCTAGTTTTTGTCTGTTGGAGAGTAAGGGATATTTTGAGGGGGCAGAGAGGGATAATTTGGATTTAGTTTTTCTACACCTGATGTTTTCATCTCTGCCAAATTGTGAACTTCTCATGGCTTCTTCTTTTCTAATTTTTCCCCCAAATTTTGGAGATGAATTGTCCTCTTAAAGTCCCCAAAGGTGCAGTTGGAATTAAAAAGGACAGGTGCAGAAATGAAGGAACTATTCCATGGCACCAGCAAGGGACCCACTGCAAATTTCAAGATATCCTTCATTTTTGTCGGTTTAATAAATGGGAATTCCAGGAAAACTTCCCATTTGAACCAAGCAGGGTGTTCACCTCTCCTCCCAGTCCTTGTCTGCATCAGGTTAGAGACTGCCACGAACAATTTTGTATAAAAAAATAGTTTGAATTTTACACCCTGGGCATTTTGGAACAGAAAGGATCCAAGTGCTCATTCCCTCAGTTATCCCTGCTTCGGGTTTGCCCCAGATCACCTCGTGTCCCTCAGCTGAGACATGTGAAAGTCAGGCACGAGGCTGCCCTGCCACACTTCTGCCAGCTCCTGGGAATTCAAGCCTTTGCTATTGCATTTTTGGTTTACATTTTGTGCAGCTGTAAATTCCTTCCTTAGGCAGGAGCTGAAATGGAAGCTGAAAGCAGCATTTTTGGCCTTTAGACTGATTCATTCCATCAAAACGTAAAAAACCAAGGGCTGGAGCTAACAAGGGAAATACCTGTATTACCAAAATGAGATGTTTTCTACAAGATGAGATTCTGGGTGCAAAATGCTCGAAGTGGAGTAAATCCTAAATTGAATTTAGTCCAGAGACATTAAGTTCAATAAAAGCTGCCAATAAGAGCATTTTTTCCATTATTATGTTGTGTCCTGAAATTGCATGAAATGAATAAATACAAGGATATCAAGAAATACAATTTAAAAGATAATATCAGCTGATAGGCTGGGTTATTTTGCTTGATCCAAAGTGAAATTTGAAGAGCTGATTGTAAAGATAAACACAATTAATTATTTCAGCCACTAGGAGTTAAACCCTTACCTTTGCTTTCAATCCAAGCTTCCTCCTGCCCCAATCCTCTCTCCTCTGTTCTTTTCTTCCCAAGTCAAGATGAAAGAGGTTTTCATGGATATCCAGTTATTTCCAGAGCCAGGTCTTGTGGGACAGAGGCCTCGTGGCCAGGACTGAGCAGAACAAAGGGGTATGAAACAAAGGAACACAAAATACAGGTAAGTTTGCGATCGTGGCTGACACAACAAATGCAGAGAAGAGAAAGCTTCCAAGGAAATTTTTAGGTGCATATGGGGGTCACAGCAACCTCAAAACATAAACCTACAAAGAGAACAGGAAACCAAAGCACCTTGTTTGGTATATGGCAAACCTTGTTTTGTCACAGCACCAGCATTTCTTTCCTCTTTCTGAAAAACGGCTCCAAAGAGACAAAAATTCATGCAACAACTGTCCTGAAACAAAAAAAAAAATTATTCATTTTAATGCAAGTTTCTCAGAGTTCCAAACCATTGGTCTCACTCAGACCACAATCACTGACCTACAAGCGATTCCCTGCCTTGGCCGTGGCACCTCGAGCTCCCACCGTGGGTGCAGCAGCGTCACCTCCCTGCCAGTGCCACCCCCAGGAAGGCCCCATCCACCCTCTCCTTCACCAGCAAAATGCTGCATTTGAGATTTCTGCAAGCAGCTGGGCTCAAACACCACGTTTTCCACGAGTTTCTGCAGCAGAAATCCCAATTTCCGTGAGCCCGTTCAAATTCCGCTTTTATACCCTCTGTTGGAATAAACCCCTCGGATTATTCCACTGCAACAGCCTCACCCTTTCCCCTCCATCCCTCATCTCCCTGCTGCACAGAGGGAAGCAGCCAGAATCCAATCTTTCCCTTTTTATTGCCACAAACACTTTTTCCTTTGCTGAGCCTGTCATCCCAGCACTCCCAGCTCCCTGCAGTTGGCAATATCCATGTTTTTTGATAAGGGCATGGCTCCTGTACGAATAACCAAGCACAGCTCCAAAGATAATCATGTTTTCCTCCTGCCATTTCTCACCTGGGATGAAGGGAAGCATGTAAACCAGATGTTTTTGGGCAAAAAAGCACAAATTCCTAAACTCATGACCCAGCAAAAGCCTCCTCTGGGTGTCTCGGGAGCTGGAGGAAGATCCTGCATGATTTATAGCAGCAGGTAGAGCACAACAAACAGAACATTAGACAGCAAAACAGGGTACTGCTCATTTAATATTATTATTTATTAATACCTATGCAAGATTCACAAGTGTTTCTCCATCTACTCAAAATAATAACTCTGACTGCTCCATAATTTTTTTTTTTTCCAAATTCAGGCACGCATTAAAATTCAGTTTGGGTTTGTGACTCAAGGAGGGGAGAAGGCAAACAGATAAACAGTCATTTTTTTATGGGTTATTTATGCAAATACATGGGGCTGAGCAATAGATCCACTGCTCACAGACAATGCCTGGCCCTTGCTGTAAGAATGGAGGGGAAATGCTGGAAAATGCCTGTTTATCCCTCTCTCTGCAAGTCAGAGCAAAGCCTCATCAGCTGTTTGAAGCAGCTGACTTCACTCCATGAAAGGAATGATTTGGGGTGTTCCTGAACCCTGCTAAAATAGAGCAGATTTTCACATGGAAGTGTTCAGAGAACACATTTCAGTGCAAGGAAAACGCTGTGTTTTAAAGGATTGGGGTGATCTCCTCCAGTGTGCCCTGGGATCAGAAGGGAAAGGATCAAAATACTCTCAGTCCTCCCTTTCCCCAAGAGAAAAGTAGGGAAGTGTCATTGTCAGGGACAGCGAGTCCAGCACGAGCCCTGCAGGCTCTGATTTGTGCTTGGCCAAGGATTTTTCCACTCTTTTTTTTTTTTTTCCAGCACAGTTCTGTCTCTAGTTTAGGCCACTTACAGAATTTGATTCTATTTTTGGGGGACGTTTTAAAGAATGGACGCAGTTTTCAGCAATAATATTAAATTGAATTTGGGATTTGAAGAGTTTGTCATTTCCAGTCTTAATCACATGAGACTAAACATAAATAGGTTGTGTTTTAAATCACTGGAGATCACCAGGTGAGAAATCAGTTTGTAGGCTAAAAGTTCTGAGAAATTACGGTGGCCACCATTCAGTGTGGTCAGGAAAATTCATGGACTTACAGGAGCTAAAGAAGAAATTTGCCTTGAAGAATAATTTTTTATGATTATCATCATTTAGCTACAGAATTATTGTTTAAGGGATGTTTTTTAAAGATATTTGTAATCATAAAAGGAGGTGGGCATGAAGGAAATCTGTGGAAGTCATGATAGATGCAATTTATAATCAATAATAAATATCATTTATCCTCCCTAGGAAAAACAACTCCACCCCAGCAGCAGATGTAACCCAATTAACAGAGAAACTGAGCTTCTGTTTTAAAGAAGTGTCTCAAGAAAAATAAAAGGTTTCATGTGATAAGCAGCTCTTACTTAATAAAAATCTGAGTCTTGCACGATGGAGGGAAGGCAAAGATTTTGTTGGTGGTGCCAGAGGACAACCAGAGGTTGTCACTGATTTCCTCCTCCATCCCCATTACAGAAATTGCACCCCCAGGTCGAGCTTGTCCATCCTCATCTCCTCTGGCAATTGAAGGGGCTCCTGAAAGGATTAATAAACCTTGATCTAATTCTCATGATGTGCTCTAATACTCACAAAGGTCCAATTATTGGCTGGAACGTCAAACCCACCACGGAGAAGTGATCTCAAAGTTGTGCAGACCAGGACGTGGAATTTTTTTTTCATTTCAGAAAATAATCAGAGAGCCAAACGTCAAAAGGGAACCTGGATGGAAACGAGAAGAATAATTTTTACCCGTTAATTTAACACATTTCTTTTTTTTTTTTTTGTCTGAAACTTAATTGTATTCAAAGTACTTTTATTCTTTTAGGGCTTCAGGACAATTCTGCCCACAGAAGACAAGAAATGCACCTTAATCTTCAAGAAACTCAAGGCTCCAGAGGAGATTATGTCCCTTATTTTCTAGAACGTTGTCTCAATTCCAGAAGAGATCCAGTCCTGCAGAGTTTAGGAAATATTCCAGAAAATCTGTCTATTATTCCTTGATTTCTGATTTTATACAAATGGGGCAAGGAACAGCTTCCCAATAACTAAACCAACCAGACTTCAAGGCTTTAAATTCTGTTTTCCACCCTTCAGAGAAGATGAAGCATTGCCTCACTTTCCTGGCTCCAGAGGAGGGATGATGAACTGAATCAAAACATCTTTTATCAGCCGAGTCCTGGCAGCTGCAGCACCAAAGGTTGTTTAGGAGCATCTGACAGCAACAACCTGCAACAATAAAATCCAGCCTTTTGTCAGGTGTGTTGCTTGGCCGTGGACAGGATGAATGACTGACACATGAAAGGGTCAAAACACTTCTTTTTATGCAGCTGAATATTCTCCTTCACCCTTTAGGCTCCTCTCCCTCAGCCTGCTGATGTCCTAGAGGTGAGTGACAAGCCCTGGTTTCCTGTCATGTTTTGAGGATTACAGGAATATCAGGAGTAACCCGTATTTTCAAGGAGCATTTCAAAGACAATGTGCACGGAACTGTAAAATCCAGAGGAGAGGTTTATGCTTTCCTCTGGTTATGCTGCGTTGTGCCTGACTGGATTTATATCAATTTTCAAGAGTTTATGAAGCCAGAGAGCACAAAACCAAACAAGTTGCATTCAGGGCATCAGTTTTCATCATTCCAAAGCCCCGCTGGAAGCCCAGACAGATTTGTTTCCAAGTTCAGGAGCATCACACTCTGCTAAATATAACTCGGTGAGTGATTTAGCTGGGAGGAGACACCACAATGAAATTTCTTCCACAATTTTACATCCCTCCCGAAACACAGGATGCCTTTGAATGGAAACTCAGAGATTGAGTGGAATAAATCAGATTAATCCCTTTGGAAAGGCAGCTCAAGGGCAAAGACTCTCAGTTCTTTGTGTCGTGGATATCTCAGAGATTGGAGGGGCAAGGGGCAGGTGAGGCTTGACTTGTCATTATTTCATTGTTTATATGAAGTTTTCAAACCCTCCAAGGTGATAAAATATTTAGATTTGCTACATTACACAACATAAACCCCCTGATTCCATCCCCACTCTCAGAGCCCTCCTGGTGGATTCAGATTCCCAAGGGATCTGACAATGTCACCCAAATTTCCATGGGTTTAATGCATTAATTGAAAGTTCTTGGAATGCAGTTGGTAAAAAATAGGATGACAAGAGGCCAAGGAGAACATAATCAGCAGCAGAAGTTTTAGTTCATATCCATTTCCTTTTTCTTATTCTAAAATCAGGTGATTCTGAAAAAAGAAACAAAGCCTCCAACACAAAACTCCACATAACAATCAAGTTTCATAACAGCTGCTCCCTTAGGAAAAATGTGAAAAACGACACTAAATTCTACCAAAATTAAAGAATATTCACTCAACCCAGTCAAAATTACAACAAAATGATCTGAACAAGAGCTGTCATTGAGAAACAAATCATATCCAGTGCATTAAATGGAGCTTTTCCTGATGCTGTCAGAGAAACGTTGGGGTTTGAAACACTTCTCGTTACATTTATAAAGAGCACGGTGGCATTTTCCATATTTGCTTTACCAAATCTCCAGGGAAGTTTCAGGCTGAAGCACAAAATCTTTGAGAAGAGACTAAAAACAGCAGCTGAAGGCACTGTCAGATCTCAGCTCGCTGGGTCTCAGCAAAGCATTTTTCACTCTGAGTTTCAACCTGATTTTTTTCGAGGGCTGATCTTAACCAGCGACGCTCAACCCCAACCACTCCGAGAAATGGCTTCTGAAAAAGCCAATTTTAAAATGCACTGTGAGAAATTACAGCTGTGAAAGAGCAGAAAATACCCAGACACGAGTCAGGACTTATTGATTGTTAAATCTGGAAACTGGGTGAGCAAAACCACGCGGAATTGTCCACGAGAGCTGTCAGGGAGCCCTCAGAAATCGTGGGATCTCCTTTTCCATTATTGCCAGCTCACCAGAGGAGCAATCCCATCACAGCATCCATTCCCATTCCTGGATTAAAGAGCAGGAATAGATGGAACACCTCAAGAAATGTGATCTCTTTGCTTTCTCATCAAAATAAACATCTTTTTTTAGGAAAAATCTGATAAATCAGGTAAGAAATACCCCAACCTGCATCAGGTATAACCACGTGACTTCATGGAGAAGACTGATCCAATGGGGAACTCTCCCAAATGTTCCTCAAGGCTGAGCTGGAGAGTTTGGATTAAATTTTAGGAAAAATTTCTCCACTGCAAGGTTGGTCAGGCATTGGAGCAGGTGGAATCCCCATCCCTGGAATTGGCCAATGGTTGGGCTCAGTTTTAGAGCCCTTTTCCAACCTTTTATGAACTGTATTCCAAAAAACCTGGTGCAGGTGGAAGTCGTGGGTCAGGATGTTGAGGCAGCTCCTGGAGGAGATGGATGAGACCAGAAAATGAGGAAAAATGAGCTTTTCTTGACTATTTGTGATCCTAAGGATATTTGCTGCTTCAAGGTTGGGTTTTAGACACTGGGATTCTAATTCTGTTTCCAATCCAAATTTGGGAATTTTCCCACTCCTGTGGCAGCAGAATGTCCTTGAATCAATTCTACTTTTGCTGTTTTCAGCTCAGGTTTCCCCTGATTCCTGAAATACTGAACACAACAAGTAAAAGAAACTTCCCTTCTTTGTGCCACAGGCACCACAAAAACCACATTTTTTTAGTTGTTTCAGATTTCAACAGCTCCTCTCTTGGATCCCCAAGTTCTTCTAAAATAATTGAGGTATTATTTCCTTTCTCTAATTTAAAGGCACTTAATCCATTGTTAGTTTTTTCTAAGCAGCACTAAAATAGGCAAAAATCCTTGTTTGGTTTTGGACCTAGCACTGTCAAATCAGGTTTTCCTTTCCAAATCCATTAACTCTTTGTTAACTTTCATAATTCTGCATGTTTTAGGTTTGATTTTCCTGCCATTTCATGTAATTCCTGCAGATAAATCCAACAACTATTCCTGTTCAGCCAACAAAACATGAATTTGTAAAATCTGCCTATTCTTGCCCCTGAATAATTTTCTAAAAGTCACCTTTTTGCTCCTAAATTTTTAAAAATCTGCCTCTTTTTGCCCCTTAATAATTTTACAAAATCTGCATCTTTTTGCACCTAAATTTTATAGAATTTGCCTCTTTTTCCCCCAAATAATTTTATAAAATCTGCCTCTTTTTGCCCCCGAATAATTTTATAAAGTCTGCCTTTTTGCTCCTAAATTTTATAAAATCTGCCTCTTTTTGGTTCCTAACTGTTATAAAATCTGCTTTTTTTTTTTTTGCTCCTATTGTTTAGCACTTCCCTTAACTCATTAAAAACCCATTTCAACCCAGTCACCCTGGAACACAACTGGAGGCTGGGAAACTTTCACAGTGCAGAAAAATGATCCCTTCATCCCAAACTTGTTCTGTCTTTCAGCACTTTTGGAATCAATAATGTTCTTTAACCACCCCTGACACTTTGCAGTGCACAGCTGAAAGCTTGGCTGGATACAACAAATAAATGAGGCAGAACAAAAAGAAAAACAGATTTTCAAGTGTTCCAAACACGCTTTTGTTGTATAAAAACCACTCAGAAAACTCAGGTTTTGTTTTTCATAATCAACCCAAATGGATATTTAAGGAGAGCTGAAGCACACAGTAATATTTTCTGTGAATAATTTGAAATAAATGGCTTTTAACATGAAAAGTATAGAATATGTAAAGAAAAATAATGGGTTAATGTTCCTATGAAATAAATGAGATCCTCTGCCATTGTGGGATGTATCCCAAATGATGGTTTTGAGGACAAAAAGCAAATTTTGCTCTCAATTCCTATGACTTTGCATTATTTTGAATATTTTTAATTAATATTTTGAAGGCCATTTATTTCTATTTTTGCAGTTTTTCAACACTTACATAAAATTTTTTTCTCTCTCCTGTTCTCAGGATTATTGTAACAATTCCTGTTACTGTAACAATTATTCCAAATTCAGAATCATCCTTTTCTCTATTTCACACTGCAAATTGTCCCTAAATATTACCCAGAACTGATTGGATTTATTTAGTGCTGGTGGTTTTCTTCTTTAATTCTTTTTAAGTATTCCAATATTTAGTTATTTTTTAACCTTTCCTTCATTATGGTCAATGAAAAAGACATTAATTAACTGTCCAGGTCAAGTTTTAATTGACTTGAATGTGGCTCTGCCTCAGTTCTTTTAGGCTGATATCACATTCCTCATGAATATTCCATGTTTTACCTGGAGTTAGCTTGAAAACTTGGAGCTGAAAATGAAAAACTGCAGGGAAAAGTAATGTACAAAAAACGTAATCCTGGTCTTGTAAATGGAGCAGAATCTCTGCTCAGAATTCATAATAATGAGAATAATTCTAATAATGACGGTATAATAATAAAATAATAACAACAATTAGGAAAAAATTAATAAAAATGAAATTATAGTAATAATAATTTTTTTTTAAAAGCCAGCATTGGGACCAAATAAAACCCACCAGGATTTCTCTTACAGAGCTTCATTTGTGCCACTCACCAAATTAATCCCATTTTCCTTGGTCTTTTGTGGTACTTCCCAAGGTTGGAGCCTCAAAACCTGTAGGAAAAACTAGACCATTTTAACACCAGCCAAAATCTGCCATTTAGCATGTAAAAGTCCCTATAATTTATTCAGCCACAGAAAGCACCCATAAAATAAACATGAAATGGAGGAGAAGACAATTTTCCTGCTATTCCTCTGTGGATTCTCGTGGCTTTTTCAACTTTCAGTGTTTTAAAAGAGGCATTTTTCCAGCTCAGAGTAGCCAGAAGTTTGGAGAAATCCCTTCTGTTTGCTCCTTCTTCCCCAGCTGCTTTAAGGCTAAAACCAAGCTTAATTATCTCTCGAAACACAGGTCAGAGTTTGGGGGGAAAATCTGAAATATTCTTTCAAAACTTCCATGCTGTGATTAGAAATTACTTCTGAAATTCAGATTTTGACTGAGAATCTTTTCCTCTGAGCCAGCAGATGCTGGAAGTCCTCGAGAGCAGAATTTGATGAAGAAAAGCAGCTGAATTGAAAAGCTGCCTTTGTAAAATGAGCATCGCTTCCCAGGCCACGGATATTGCCAAAAGCTTCCAGAGGTAAAATAAAAACCAGGCTGGAGGCAAACAAAACTCTCTATATTTTTTTTACGTAATAGTTGTTAAGTTTTTTACCACAGTTCTCACACAGAGGGAAGTGAAATTACTTTTCAGAAGAGAGAAAGGAGTTTACAGCACAATAAAACCAGATTCTCTATACTAAACTAGCAAAAATAGCTGCAAAAAGAAGTTTAACACAGGCACACACTCACAAATCCACGCTGTACAGACAAGGCAAAACCTTCCAGGAATATTATGGAGTAAGTTCAGCACTTCTGTGCCACAGATCCAACCCTGTAAATCTTGTTTAAATGGAATGAGTATTTATGGACTTTGGGCAGGCCCAAACTTTCATCCATTCCCTGAACATCAGAACACGCAGTGCTCACACAGATGTTGAGGCTAAATTCCCATCTCACCTGGATTGATGTATAAATTCTTTTTATGGGAGAGCAGCAGCCAGGCTTTTCTGCTCCTGGAAAAGAAGGAGAGAAAGAGCTGTTGAGATAGGGCAAATTACACGAGATAAAATCCATCAATCAGGGCAGGCAGCGCCGAGCTGGTGACTGACAAACACGAGGTGTGCAGGTCACCACAATCTCAGCTCCAGAACACACTAAAATATCAAGCAGAAAGTTGCTATCTTGTGGAACACGACCAAGTTGGTGAAACTTGGAAATTGGGGAATGATCAGAAAGGAATAGCGAAGTGCTGGTATCTGAGATGGGGTGGGATCTGCTGATAAAGGAGGAAATATTTGGATATCAAATGCAGCATCAGAGGCCTCGTAGAGGGACTCAGTGTTTTATCAGGAGTGTTGGCAGAGGCTCCGTGTGGAATCAGAGCACCAGGGGGAAAGCTCCAACACGGATACAGGCCCTGAGTAACCAGGAGGGATACTGGGAGTTACTGGGAAGCCACGCAGCAGAAATTTGTGTTACAATTATACTCAAGGAAAACTTTCTCATCCTCTTCATTCCCCTCTGGATAAGATTCCTCCTGCACTCTTTTCCCTCAGAAAAACCCCTCAGGAGAGCTCTGTTGAGGGTCTCTCCCATCACAGTCATGACCTCTGCCTGTAGATCACATCAATCCCAACATTTTTAGTGCAATTCCCAATATAGTAAGTCCCAAAATATGGATTTCTGCAGGTGAGGGACATCACTGGTGCAGAGGAGCTGATTCCCAGCTCATTTCCAGCTCCCTGCTCTGCTGCTCTAATTAGCAGCCACGTCCACGCCTCATTTCAGCCTTCATGCTATGCTTGTTCTTTAAGAGGTCCTAAAGCATATGCTCAGCTGCACATTATGGATTGAAACGGGAGCTGGAGGCACTCCAAAATCCAGGCCTGACCAAGCTGTCTTGGGGAAAAAGTCACTGGAGATGAAGCTACAAAGATAATTAAGTCAAGTGTCAGCTGGAGGAGTTCCTTCCCCACGAGCTGAAGCTCAGCCACGGATCTGCTCCGAGAGGACACTGGCACCTCCCTGAAACCAGGGAGAGAAATGGAATCAACTCCAGTGGGGGCAAATTGGCTGGGGAATTGCTGGGATTGGCATTGGTGGTGTCAAAGGAAAGCACAGCCTACAGATGTGGGGTTAGAGCACACTTGGAAATGGGAAGTGTTTTTCTTGGATTCTAATTATGTCACCGTTAATGCCAGATCTGTGTAAAACTTCCCAGATTATTCCCATTGCACAGCTCTCAGGCACAGGGTGGGATTTTTGGGGTGTCCTGGGCAGGGCCAGGAGCTGGACTGGATGATCCTGGTGGGGCCCTTCCAGCTGAGGATATTCTGTGTTCTGTGGTTCTTACCACCATCAGCAAATTGTTTGTGATTCCATTTTCTCTTTTGGATTACGCTCTCCAAGCTGGCCCTATGAGGCCAATTAGCTGTTTGTAATTAATTACTTGTTGCTGTTTGTCAGAGCAATGCCCCTTGTCCTGAGAGGAGCTCCCAGGGCTCTGCAGACAATTCCCTGCTCATTTTGATGCCTTTCAAAACCTGGTTCAGACACTGATACCACTTTCTGTCCTGGTAAAATTACAATTCACGGTCCAGTTGTCAAAGGAAAAATGGGAATCCATGCAAAGACCTGTCACTGTGGAAATTACCTGTGACTGTCACAGATGACAAGTGTTAATTAAGGTTTTTTTCTGAAGGGACTGTCACAAATGGACCCTTTTCCTGTCAGCTGTGAGAGAAAACCCTTTTCACTCCTGACAGGGCACTCACAGACTCCAGCTCCTTCTTGGCTCCTTCTTCTTCCTCAAGCTACATCTTCAAAGAGAAATTATATATGAAATTTTAAAAAGGCAATTCAGTGTATCTTTGTGAGAGATATTGGCAGGGAAGCAGAATTCCCATGACCAGCCCAATGGGATGTGTAAGAGTTCCAAGGATTAAGGAAGTTGCAGTTACCACGATGTGCTGATTCCAAAAAAATGGGTCTGATCCCAGCTGTCCAACTGATTCCAAACTCCAGCTGAACTGCAGGAGCAGAGAGTCTCTACAGGACCCTCTTAACAAGTAACAGCCCCCCCAAAAAACTGCAAAAGAGCAGCTTTAACCATCGGTATTAAATACAAAGAGGAAAACTGACTCGGCATCTTGTGCATGGAACAGCTGAATTAACACACCGCCAATCCCTGCAGGGCCAGAATTCCAGCAGCAAGGAATTCAGGGCCGAAAAAGATGCATCAGATGAAAAATTAGGGAGAAATGCTAAAGGAAGGGGCCTGCACGCCCTCCATGAGTTAATGTTGGAAGTGGACAAGACAAAATTCATGAGCAAAACTGGCAGAGAAGCCTTAAACCCACTGAGGACATGAAGCAACAAAAATAACAAGACGCTGTCTTAACAAGATGCCCTTAAATAAAAGGATTTGTCATGGTAATAAAAAATATCAGCAAAAATAGATACAGCTTCCAACTGCAGCCAAAGGGAGCAATTCTTCCCGAGAAAATGAGATCAAGGCAGGCTTGGAAGTAAAGACACACACAATGAGTCTAAATGGCAAAGAGAACAACAAAACGAAGGAAAACAAGGAGATTAGCTCAGGAAAACAATAGGTAAGAAAATAAAACCAGATATAACAACTCTCTCGGGGAAAAAAGGATACAAAATCCAAACAAAAGGAAGTGCTTGACAAAGTACAAACAAATGACAATGGACAGAAGAAAAATATAATTACAAAAAAGAACTCAAAATGTTGAAATACTACCGATTTAAGTAACCACCCAGTCAATATTAATTCCAAGAGAAAATGCTATTTTGCAGGAATAAATACAAGAATAGAGCGTGTCCCTCTCTAACAAAAAGAAAAGTTACCCAGTTCCTGTGTCCTTTCCCAAACTTTCTGAGGAGATTTGAATGCACAGCTTCATTTCCCAGACATTATCATTTGCTCTGGGCTCCCATCAATACCATTACTCACAAGGCTTTTGTGTTTTTCCCAGCATTTTGTGAGTCAGCCAACGCAGGCCAGGGATAATTGACAGGAGTCACTCAGAAGGAACATTCCGGACTCAAAGCAGAGTAGAAAGATGAGTGCAGACATTCTTGAAACGATATCAGAACAAGATTGACTTCATTTTTAGGAACAGGTCATTGCTTTTTGTCTGAAACAATTGGGAGAGTTGGTTTCCTGATGGGAAAGTCTGAGTTAAATCCAATATCTATTGAAACCCATAGGAAAAAAGGGCAAGTGGCACTTTTTGTGTTGATTTCAGACCTCTGGATCGTTTTCCAACACATTAATCAGAAAGCCCAATAGAAATGAGGTTTCTTTGTGGTATTAATTTGTTTGAAAGTTACACAATAGCCAGAGAAGCTTCATCCAATATTGAGTTAATCTTCCAAAAAGTTTCTCTCATGTCCTAACCAGAAATATGTAAAAAGGTGGTTCATAAATGAGTAGAGCTGACCAAAAAATAACCATACTTCCTACCAACCCTTATTATTTGAGCAAACATTGATATTTTTTTTCAATGCTAGATCTGAAATCTGTTCATAGAATCATGAAATCACAGAATTGGTAATTTTGGACAAGACCTTTAAGATCGTAAGTCCAACCATCAACCCACCACCACCATGGTCACCATTAAACCATGTTCTCAAGTGCCACACCCATGTTTTTGGAACACTTCCAGGGATGGTGACTCCAACATTCCCTGGACAGCCTGATCCAATGTTTTATAGCCCTTTCCACAAAGGAATTTTTCCTAGATTTTGCCCACACGGAGCCATCCATGGAAGTGGCTGCTACAAAGCCTGGCAGAGGATGTGCCTTTTGCTCCTCTCTGGAGCCACTTCTGCTCCTTCCACCCACTCTTTGTGCAAATATTGGGAATTTCTAAATATTCCTACTGCTGGCTACAAAGGCAAGAAGTGGAAGTGTCCAAAACTTCAAGTGTTTTCAGGGGTGGAATTGAGGTTTAATAAACTAATAAGTAAAAATACCCAACCCCAAAAAAAAGAATTCTGAGAGCAGGTGAAAAGCTTCCTTGAATCTCTAGATAGCTTTAAATTTCGGCTCTTATTCGGGAGAGAAAAAGGATATAGGTTAGGGAAGACAGATGGTGAACCCTTTATCCCCTTACTGACCTTGGGATGGGGAAGGAGACAGTGGAGAAGTTCTTCCAGGAATGGGGGTCCCAGGGACACCCCAAATGCCTCATGCTTTGTTTTAACTGTTAATCCTTGTTTATGACAAAAAATCAAAACTCCTAAGTCAGTTTTTGGGGTGTTTGGTGTGTTTTGATAAGTATTTTTTCTCCTAAGTGGGTATCGCTTAAAGCAACTCATAGGGCACGGATTCTGCTGACCCAGCAAATACATCTTTTTAAAATTCAGGAATTATTTACTCCTCACTCATAGTTCTCTCTTAGCAAAAGACTTAAAAAACCCAAAGAAAACTCACTATTCCTTCTTGGGTTATTGATCGAGTGGGTTCTGTGTGGAGTAGATGCAGATTCCAAGTGTGCAGTCCACTGGGATTGTCTCTGTTCTGTTCCATGGTTGAAAATATATCAATTTAAAAAAGGCCAATGCTTCTGAAAGTGGTTTAGGCCATAAAAATAAATGTACACTTATCAGAACTAACATCAGGAAGGAGATAGGGAGGAGCTGGGTTATCTTTGGAGTGATAACAGCAATGGGAAAGCAGTATCTGCTGAATTTCCAAACTGCAGCAGGCATTCTCCATGCACTGGAAAAGCCTCAGGCACTTTCTAAATGTGCTGGGTTTATTCTGTCCCATGTTGGTGTCAGAGGCTGAGCTAAAATTAGCCTTTTTTTTCTTTTATTTTTTTCAGTGTAGTTGTTCAGGACCTTTCTCAGGTAGGGTGAGGACAGGTTTGCAATAACTGATTGTGTCAGGGTTTAACCCTCCAGCAGATCCATAGGGACAACATCTCCCGGTCCAGACAATTCTCTCCCTGCTCTCTTACAGTGGGAAGCTTTGGCAAGCAGCCCTGGTTTAATGGTTATCACTGCCATAACCTCAATTCTCTCCTCACCTACTTTGCAATTCCATATAATCCATCCCAAGAGCCAAACCTCTCTTCCTCAGTAACAATTTTGTTGATTCCATGTTCTTGCATTGCCCCAAATTGCATTTCCCGACATCGATTCCAAGTACCTTAATTCCCAACCTCTTTTAAAGGTTGCCCAAAACAAAGAAATGAAAATACTGCTGTTGACCTAATTGGGCACTGCCAGGTTGTCCCTCTGCTCCACCTCCCATGACCCATTAAGCTACAGGGCATCGTTTCCTGATAATTAAGAGGCTCAATTTGAGTATTTTGAGCTGAGCCTCCTTTAACTGTATTACAATCAAAGCAAAATTACAAGCAAAACCCACTGACAGCCCCAAACCGACTTGGTGAAATCCTGATCCTCTGTTTAACTTCCTCTAGAACCTCTTCTTTTTTATGGGGATCTGCTTCTCACCCTGGGATTTCCTTCCACAAAAAAAAACCTAACACAGAACTGCTTGGTCAACACATTTCTCACTTCTCAAAGCACCAATTCCTCATTAAATTAACCAAGCAAGGAAACAGCCAGCCAAAAACTGGAAATACAGCGGAATAAATCCCAAAAGACTATTAAGCAAACTATACCGAAGATTTACTTTGATGTTTCTTAATTTTGATGACCATGAGGGCTAAGTTGTGGCCTACCTTAATTTAGTTGTTATTGACGGCACTGAGACAACCTTGAAAAAATAGACCCAAACTAAAACCAGCTCCTTAAGCAGAGCTTTTACTTTCAGAGTGGTTTTGGGCACTCTCCTCTTTGCATGCACAGCCTTGATTTGTCTCCTTTCCCTGGTGCCCTCTTCCCTTCATCCAAAGCCTGGAGAGCTGAGCCAGGCCTAAGAATAGGCTGTGATTAAACCCTGAGGATGCTCTACTCAAACACAATTCTTCAGGACAAAGAGGAGGCCACCATGATCCAGGGACAACACTCTCCAGCATGAATTCCCAAGGGGAAATTACATATCAGTGAATCAGTGCAAGGGAAGGTGCTCACTCTTTGCCATGGAAACAGGTGAAGGGACACCTTACAGAAGGAATTCAGTGGAGATGCTGTGGAGAGCTGGAAAGAGAAGCAGCCTGCTCGGGAAACTGAAGGTGAGAAAAGTGGCACGTTTTGAGTTAGTCCCATGCAGCAGGGAGGAGATGCCACCCCCCTGAGCAGCTCTTGCCTGAAGCACCCTCAGATGCTCAGACCACACCGTGGTTTGCAGAAATCAAAGCGTGATTTCTTTCACTGGAACAAAACTGTGTAGTGAGGAATGGTGACTGTGTATGGATACAAAAAAAGCCTCAGCAGGGAATTTCTTTAGCCTTTGCAGCATTTTGTGAGAGCTCTGTCTTTCCCGTGTAAAGAATTTAAAACAACGTTACAGTTTTGTAAACTTCTACACCTGCGAGTTGTTTGTCAAGGATTGTTATGGTTTTAACTAGAAAAACACCTAGAAACGGATCGTTCAGAATTTGGCCAATCACCTCGAGGGGTGGATGGCCAAGGGACCAATTACTTTAAGCCATTCAACATGCTGCTGCATATTAACATATAAAAACTGTTCAATTTTCCATTAATATTTTTTTTCCCCTTACTTCTGATCATCTTTGGCGCTTGGACTGTGTCGTTCTTTACATTTTTGGGGTGCTACAGCAACAACTCTGTGGAGTGGTGAGCAGCCTGATCCCAACAGGTTCTGATCCTTGGCTTCCCCCTGCCAGCCCCACGTGAGGTTCACAGGCAGAAAATCCATCCCTGATGTCTGAATTGTGTTCAACAAACCTCCAGATGCTCCCAGTCCGTGGTGTTATTCAGGGCTTTGATGGGTTTGGTCCCTACATCCAAAACTATCCCCAGCTGGAGCTGCTGGGCACTGCCATCAATCCCAGTGACTGCAGGCCACGTCCACAACACCTGGAGAAGAGATTAAGAAGGAAAAAGCAATCCTGGAATAATTCAATCTGCATAAAACACCTTTCCTGCCACTGCACTATTCCCACGTGTCGTTAATTATGACATCTCCAGCAATTTCTTCATTGATTTGAAGGAGGGCGTCGTGCATTTGGGGTTCTCAATCAATTCTTCTCCTCTCGGCACATTTAACTGCGGCAGAATTTTCTACAGCGATTTTGTTCTTCACAGCTCCTTGAAAAACACCTCGGCCTCCAATTTATTTCCAGTCATTAAAGCAAAATCTTTCAAACGGACAATATGATTTATAAAGTGGGAGAGATACTTTTATGCACTGCTTTATGAATTCTAAGCCTTCAATATTTGTTACAGCTCTTTATTCATTTGGTCTGAAAAGCGAGGAAAAAAAAGCTCACCACTGAATAAAGAGGAAAACGATTCTCAGCTTTTAAACAATGAGCACATCAAATTAAAAAATCATTTATTTCAGTGCCTCTCCTGCTTCTCTGTCACAATTGCGGAGCCTTCAGCTGGCACACGGATATTCCGTGGCTTTGAGGGAAAAACTGGAAGTGAGCAACTCTGGCAGAGCCCAGAGGAATCCACAAACTCTGGAGCGGGATTGAAACTGCAAAGTTCATATTTTTCTTCATAGAATCCCAGAATGGTTTGGGTTGGAAAGGATCTTAAAGGTCATCCTTTTCCAGCACCCTGCCATGGGCAGGGACACCTCCCACTGTCTCAGGCTGCTCCAAACCCATCCAGCCTGGCCTTGGACACTGCCAGGGATCCAGGGGCAGCCACAGCTTCTCTGGGCACCCTGTGCCAGGGCCTCCCCACCCTCCCAGGGAACAATTCCTTCCTAATATCTAATACAAACCTTCTCTCCCTGCCAGTTTGAAGCCATTTCCTCTTTTCCTGTCATTACCTGCTCTTGCCCAAAATCTCTCTCCATCTTTCTTATTGCTCCCTTCAGGCCACGATTAGTTCACTTCTCTCCAGGCTGAACAATCCCAATTCTCCAGCCTTTCCTCCCAGCAGAGCTGCTCCATCCCTCTGATCATCCTGGTGCCTCCTCTGGACTCATTCCAAGACGTCCATGACTCTGGAGCCAATATTCCAACATCTCCAAAATGCTAAACCACATCCACCTTCTCTGGGAAAGGGAGCACAGCTGCTTTGGTGCTCAAATCCATCTCTCCACTCTGGCTCTTTACAGACCCAACTATCCAAAGCAATTCCATATTTCTCCAGAGACCTGGAACAATTTGTTTGGTTGTCCCAGACCGAAGCTCTTCACCCTCCCCTCCTCCTGGACAGGAGACTCTGCTGTTGTGTGAGCCTCATGCCCAATCCAGGAGGATTTTTGCCACTCATCCTGAATCCTATTTGTGCCCTTTCATTTCCCAGATAATTCTCACTCATCCCTTTTCATCCATCCATGACTTTTCCAGTGTTTTCTATCTCAGTTATTTTAATCTAATCTTTCCTGCTGGCTCAGGGTGGCTCTGCTTTTCAGACCTCATTTATCACATAACCACATGGCAGCTTTACCTGATTTCTGGGAAGTATTCAAATTTGCTCATTATTGTTTTAAAAATCTATTATGAACCTCTTGACTCCCTTGCATTGTGTGAAGAAAAATAATTATAAAAATACCAGCTCTCTTTAATACTAATAATTTGTCATCTACTGAGATTTTTTTTCTAGGTATAATAGCAGTTTAACTCATTAACTTTATGCTAAGTACAGCAATTTTGCTGTCTCCTACCCAAATATTTCTAATATTAATGATGCAGCTTAGATAAAGTGATTTAAGTAGTTGTACATACAGCGTGCTTATGCAACGATAATTAATTACCTTGAAGATTGAACTCCAATCTTTCACTTCCAATTATGCTTTCATCTTTCTGATGATCACCCTGCAAGACTTCTCCTTCAATTCCATAATCCAGTTTGACATTAAACCACCATTGACTGGGAGGGAGGAGGAAGGAGCCATGTGCCTGGGAGCAGCAGGATGTGATGGGGAAATGGGTTAAGAGGCTCTGCCCTCACCAGGAGAAAAAAATATTGTTGTGTTTGTCCAACAGCAGCATTTCAGCTGCTGGCATTGATGCCTAAAGAGGCCAGCCTAGAAACAGAGACTGGGCAGGAGGGAGGNCTGCCCTCACCAGGAGAAAAAAATATTGTTGTGTTTGTCCAACAGCAGCATTTCAGCTGCTGGCATTGATGCCTAAAGAGGCCAGCCTAGAAACAGAGACCAGACAGGAGTGAGGGAATAAAGGTGGATATTTATTTGAAAGGCCTTCAGAGGCACACCCTGGGCAGGCCAAAGGCTGCACCCAAGATGGACCCCGAGTCACGAGTTCTTCACACTTTTATAGCTTTGCTCCATTTGCATCTCAGCCCAATTTCACCAATTAAACTTTAGCTAATGATGGAATTTCCCCTCAGCTTGCCCCCCTTCTCAAGATGCTGGGTTACACATTTTGGGCCTAGGCCGGGCTGGGTGTCCTTGGAGAGCAGCCTGGAGAGGCTTTGTTCTGTCTGTCTCAGCATGAGAGAGCAGCAGCTCCCAGGCTGCAGGACACTGCAGAGTCACACACTGGGAATGCAGCATTGGAAACATATAAAAGTTAAAACCTAAGGCATCAGCATGGAGGGAAACAAGGATCCAGCTGCACACAGGCCCAGGGAAGGGGTTCCTGATGGCTGGAAGGGCTGGGGGATGCAGCAGCTCCAGGCTGGGAGCTGCCCTTTGCTGCATCCCCACCCTGCACACCTCCCCCAGGAGGGCTCTGCTCACCCAAGAGCTCCTGCCTTCCTCTGCCAGGCAATCAGAGACCTCTCGGCCTCCTGCACACAGAGCTGGCCTTGTTTGAGCTCTGCCTCCCCTCCCAGCTCCTTGGGGTGTGGAGTTGGGAGAGCCCCAGGAGAGCTCTGCCAGCAGCTCCATCCCTCTGGGGATGCTGAGTACAACACAAACCTTCTGCGGGTCAGAAACTCCAGGGCTTTAAGGCATTAACTCCTTTTGTAGGTAATACCTATAAAATTCTGCATTATAACCCATCCCTGGAAGTGCCCAAGGCCAGGCTGGACAGGGCTTGGAGCAACTTGGGATAGTGGGAGGTGGGGTGGAATGAGACTGGCTTCAAAATCTCTTTTAACCCAAACCATTCTGATTATAAAAAATAAGAAGTAATGCTTGCTCACGGTGTGATTCAAACACAGCTGAAACCAGGACACCCCCCTTTGCCTCCACTGAAAACTGGTCAGGAATTTCTGCAGCTTTTCCTTTTTTGCTGAAATTGTGGGAGCCTCCTTGCAAAGATGAGTCTGGAGCTGTTTGCTCACATGAGGAAGGTGTTCAGGACACCAAGAAAAATCCCTGCACACGGTCATCCTTACCTCAGTCAGGAAAAACTGCTTTGTCTTCTTTGCCAAATCTTCATGGCCACGAGCATCATGGAGACAAGAAAAAGTGTCCAAAATCCTTGACAACTCTTTCTCCTAAAAAGAAAATAAATAAATTTTTAAAAATTGTGTTAATACATTGTGCTTAAATTCCCTGAAATTGTCTTAAACACACACAAAATGAAAGCTTTCAGGAGAAAATCACCACAGACTCGAACTCCAAGCAGGATCTGTCTCCAATACCTCTCCCACACCTATTCCCAACAGTTGAAAAAAACCAGGACAACTGCACAATATTCAGAATTTATTCCTGACTTCACTCAGTGGATTCTTTTTAAAACAAGCCCATTTTGCATATGAATTAAAATTTAAAAAGCACTAATAACTGCAGATGATGAGCACTAATCTTGGTCCTCAGCCTCAGAATCCCTGGAAGTCTTTCCCTCCTGCCTGAACACCACATGTTCAGAATATATCCAATTTTTCCATCTTTTCTTTGCACAGGTAGGAATTATTCAGTTTATTCAAGCCAATTATCTCAGCGTGATTCATCATCATGATGCTCCAAAATAAAAGCAATCACGCTAGATTGGTGCAATTAAAAGGGTATTTTTGTATTTGGAGAGAAAAATTACCTGTTGAACTGGGAACTTTTCTCCAAACAACATCAGGGTATTTGTTGAACTGGGGTGAAACACTTTTTCCTCTCCCTGAAGCTCAGATGCAGAGCTCTGAACTTTCCCTTAAATATAGTAAAAATCAAGTGAAAAGCTCTGGTTTGTACACTAAGCCAAAATAAAATTGTATTGGCCCTTTTTAATCAATAAAAATCAATAAAATCAATAAAAATCTCCAATTTTGCAGGAGAAGCACTCCAGGGAAGGCACTGAAGGAATCAGGGGTAGGGACCCATAACCCACTCCAGGAAGAAAAAGGGGAAATCTTTCATTCCATGAGGTTGGTCCCAGAGCCTCTCTCAGTCATGCATTTCCAACTGCTAATTAAATATTGTTTAATTGGCGTTCCCAGCTTCTCTGGGCAACCTGTTCCACTGTTTGACCACTCTCTGTCAAGAATTCCTTCCTAACATTTAATCTGCCCCCTTTCGTTTTAAAATCCTTGGCCTCATCAAAACTCCCTCTCCCTCCTTTTTACAAAAGAAAGGTGCTGGAAGGATTCAAATCTTGCACAAATAATATAAAGATTTACCTGATTACTGCCAATCCCTGATCAGAGTGCACAGAAATAACGATAAAGTACCCACAGAAATTAGGGATAGCGACTTTCAGAGCTTATGGTCATTGCAATTCACCTCAACTTCCTTGTTAGGGATGGAAAAGGGATTTTATGGATATAAAATAATTTCTTGATCTCATCCAACTGCCTGACCAAAAGTTAAAGCCTGTTGAGGGCATTCTCCAAATCCTTCTTAAATACTGACAGGCCAAGGGTATCCATCACCTTTCTGGGAAGCCTGATCCAGGGTTTACCACCCTCTCAGTGAAAAAATGCTTCCTGATGCCCACTGTAAACCTCCCAGAAGAGTTTTGAACCATTCCCATTAATCCTATCACCGGATCCTGGGGGGAAAAGTTCAGCTGAGGTGTATTTGTGCACATATAAATACATATAAATAGATATAAATACATGAAGGTGTGTTTGCTCTGCTGCTTCAGAGAAGCAGCTCTGCTTTCCTCACTGAAAAACCTTTGCAAGTGCAAAAGTCACAGAGAGGGCCAGAAACCTCGAGGTTGTAAACGGAAAAAGAAAATTCATTGCTTCAGTTTGCCTTTGATTTCCAGGGAAAGCAATTTGTGGAGGCAGTGGGCAGAAGGAAATGCAGAGAGGAGCCTGCCCAGACTGGAGCAGGAGCCTCTGACTCCAGAGCAGCACAAAAATCCAGCAGCTCCTGACAAATTCCCTGCATGGCAAACACATTCCAGGTGCAGATAATGGGATCAAACAGGAATTGATGTTCTGCTCACAGTGAAACGAGGCTGTGGTTGAACCAAACCACTGCTGAATCATTTGGAAATACCTGAAATGTTCACAAATCTGATTTTTTTTAAGTGTTGCTCCACCTTTGACGGCAGCAGAATCTGAAACTCATTATCCTTCCCACAACTGATCGCTCTGCTCGCTTCTTCTTTAAAAGTGCTGTGCTCTGACAGAGCTGAAAGAACTTTCAGAGCAGGATAAGAGCCCAGATTCTGCAGGATTCACCCCACAGAGGGATGTTCTGCCTGGAACGTGCTGGAGCAGCTCAGACAATGCCAGGTTTTCAAGGCTTTAGGGGTGGATTAAGAGGGGCATCATGTGCTGGGTTTTGGTGTGGTGATGCCTAAAGAGGCCAACCCAGAAACAGAGACTGGACAGGAGGAAGGGAATAAAGGTGGATATTTATTGGAAAGGCCTTCAGAGGCACACCCTGGGCAGGCCAAAGGCTGCACCCAAGATGGACCCCGAGTCACGAGTTCTTCACACTTTTATAGCTTTGCTCCATTTGCATCTCAGCCCAATGTCACCAATTAAACTTTAGCTAAGGATGGAATTTCCCCTCAGCTTGCCCCCCTTCTCAAGATGCTGGGTTACACATTTTGGGCCTAGGCCGGGCTGGGTGTCCTTGGAGAGCAGCCTGGAGAGGCTTTGTTCTGTCTGTCTCAGCATGAGAGAGCAGCAGCTCCCAGGCTGCAGGACACTGCAGAGTTACACACTGGGAATGCAGCATTGGAAACATATAAAAGCTAAAACCTAAGGCATCAGTGGAGTTATCCCAAAACCAGTCCGGAGCCCCAATCTCAAATCCTGACATTGAGGAAGAGATTGGCAGAGGAGCTGCTGAACCAACCTGAAGGCTCTTGCCTGGCCTCCAACCCCTTCACACCATAAAACTTTCCATAGGGTGGGGTCTTCTAACAAATTCCTCCTTGGAATGTGTGGAGATTCCTCCCTTTGGTTTCAGGGATGCTCATCAAGGGTATCCCTGAAGGCACAGTCCTGAATCTGGTTGAGTTCCATCAACATCTAAAAATTGCTTGTTTTTGCTAACTTTAGTATCATTGCTTTAATATTGTTTTGATACCGTGCATTATCCTATCTTATACTATAATAATAATAATTTTAGCTTTTATATGCTATGGTAAATAACTCTGATTGAGTCCTTTTTGTCCAATCATTTATCAGAATAAATAACTCCCAGGCTCCTCTCTCCAAGAAGGAGTTTAGAAAGCCACTACTGATTTCTATCTCATCATCACCCTTCACCAGGATTTGAAGAATTTGCCAATACAGACCGAATAAATTATTTAAAATTACAGATTCATAATAAAAAAACCAACAAAATTAACGCACCCCACCTTTTTCTCCCTGAGACTTCCCCAGGATTTTACACGAGAATCAATTTATGGTGCCCTTAATTGCTATTTGTACTATTTGTTCAGCCTCAGATTCCAAAGTGCTCCAAGGAGGAACAAATCCAGTGGAAATCAATGCCATGGATGTGCTCTTTAAGCAGCAGCTGAGGCAGAACTCTCCAGAGGGATAGGAGCCTTTGGATTTTGTTACTTGCCAGTGTCTGGGGAGGGAAAACATCTGAAAATCCCTGAAGAATTTCAGTTTCAGATAAGGTCTAACCATTGCTTTTTGCTGTAGCAGCTCAGGGGGAGTTGAACTTGCCTTTACATCCTTGTCTGGGAAAGAATGTGACACACATCCTGAAAATGAGTAATTTTCCCCTGTGAAGTGCCCTGATCACCACAGGAGAAGCACGGAGAAACACCATCCTTTGGTTGGGGGCTCTTGGGATTCTCCTTCACCTCCCTCAGGCTGAGGAAGTAAAAAAAAACAACTTAAAAAATTCATGTTCTAGATTCCCCTCTCCCCCTCCTTCCCTTGTTTGTTCTTTAGAGCTGCAGAGAAAACGAAGCTGCTCCATTATTTACTGCCACCTTACTTTTTTGATTGTAGTCAAAATCAGAGCTCATTAAAGGGTTCCAGATCCCAGGATCCACCAGGAAGGTGAAGAGCAGGAACATCCCAGTGCTGGACTCACGTGTATCTGATGGACATCTTCAAGTCTCCTCTGCCACACTCAAGGCTCAGCTCATCAGGTGAATCACTGAGGCAGGAGCTGCAAATTAACACAAATCACACGCAGTCGGCACAAGGAAAATTCTCAT
Organism: Pachycephala philippinensis; assembly: GCA_013397055.1. Classification (NCBI taxonomy): domain Eukaryota; kingdom Metazoa; phylum Chordata; class Aves; order Passeriformes; genus Pachycephala; species Pachycephala philippinensis. The sequence continues at coordinate 183,037 of VWZT01012689.1, read as the reverse complement.
TTTTTTTTCCATCCTCAGAACTTCCAGAACAACAGCAGGAAGTGCTTTGGAAGTGGCACCTCCCAAGAAGGAACCAGCATGAGTTCAGAGTGATGCCTAAAGAGGCCAACCCAGAAACAGAGACTGGACAGGAGGAAGGGAATAAAGGTGGATATTTATTGGAAAGGCCTTCAGAGGCACACCCTGGGCAGGCCAAAGGCTGCACCCAAGATGGACCCCGAGTCACGAGTTCTTCACACTTTTATAGCTTTGCTCCATTTGCATCTCAACCCAATTTCACCAATTAAACTTTAGCTAATGATGGAATTTGCCCTCAGCTTGCCCCCCTTCTCAAGATGCTGGGTTACACATTTTGGGCCTAGGCCGGGCTGGGTGTCCTTGGAGAGCAGCCTGGAGAGGCTTTGTTCTGTCTGTCTCAGCATGAGAGAGCAGCAGCTCCCAGGCTGCAGGACACTGCAGAGTTACACACTGGGAATGCAGCATTGGAAAAAAATAAAAGTTAAAATGTAAGACATCAAGAGAGAGCTGAGAGAGCCAAACACCCTTCAAGGCTAAAATTGCTGGGTGGAATTATCCGGGAGGAGTGGAACCTGCTGGTTCCATGCTGTGCTGAGCTCCTTCAACTCCCGGTTCTCCCAGCAAGTACAAAGCCATCACTTTTTCCAGCAGAATTCCAGTTTTTGCTGGAAATGCTTGGAAAAAATTTCAAGTTTTTATTTGGAGTGATGCCAATCCACTCCCCTCTCCAGCCTTCCCCGAGCTTGCATTACCTCAGAGGGAATGGAGAGTCCGAGCCGAGCTCATGGAAAACAGGGATATTCCCAAATCGCACCTGGATCCGCAGCTCAGCGTCCCTGTGGCTGCTTTTAACGGGATCACTGAGCGGTGGGGCTCATCCTTGGTGGCTGCCACCTCCAAAACAAGCAGGGAGAATTTGTTAGTCAATATTAAGGATGACAGGAGTTGATTATCCCGATTTTTCCCATCCTGGAATGCACAATTCCCTGAGGATGCTAAGATGAACAGGCCAGAACCCTCTGCTTCCCAAACTCCTGCTCAGTAAAAAACCCGGATCACAAAAAAGAATTTTAGCAGCAACTCCTCGAGAAGAACTAAAATATGAATTTATTTTTCTCTCTCCCAGGTTTGTCACCTGTGGCAAGCAGGGAGCTGGGAGATATTTTTCCCATTAACAAATTCCCTCGGTTTCCGTGGAACAATTTCAACTCCGTGAACTTCTCCCTGCTCCTTTTGGAGTCTCCTGAGAGTTTCCTGCTCCAGCCTGAAAATAATGTCTGATTTTTCATTTATTCCTTCCAGTGAGAGCTCAGCTCTCTCTCACATCCCATCAGACACAATTTCCCCTACATTCCACCCTCCAAAAGATTTTTTCCCCAATTCCAGTCCCCTTGGGAAGGAGTGGAAGGTTCTGTCCAAGGTGTTCAGTCGCACCCTTTCTTTTCCAGAAATTCCTTCCTCTGGGATATTTTTTCCAGGTCCTCAGATCCTGATGAGATTGGTGCAGCCATCTCACCCCTGCAAAAAATTGCAATTTTTTGTCACTGAATCTCCAGCATTTCCTCAGAGAGCTCGGAATTTTGTAGGACTGCAAGCAAAGAGAATAAAAGATAAAATTAAAAATAAATAAATACGTGCATCTCTAAGCACAGAGTTTGTCTCTTAACGTTCTATTGAAAATAGCTCAAGATGACGTTCCAATCTTTAAAATTTAGGGTAAAACCTCAAAAATTAAAGTTTTCTCTGTCCTTTTCCGTTTTCTTTGCCAAAAAATCCCATTCTTACCTGGAAATTCCAGGTGCAACCCCAACAGCTCCAACCTTGCAGCTCCAGTGCTGCTTTCCCCAACTGAGTTTTCCACAATTATTTTTCCTCGTCCCTGTGGATAACGAAGGATTATAGAAATTACTGGATTTAGAAATAACCAGGTTTGTTGAAAAGCTGAATACAACAACCCCACCTCTGCAAGCAAAGGTGATAAAGTCACTTTTCATGAAATAAATAAATATGAATTATGAAAATAATAAAAATTAATCACGACTTTCAGCTTTATCTTCCTATTTTTCAGAGCCTTCCCTAAAATCACCTCCCCTTCAGGAGTTCGTGCTATTATTTTAAAATTTATCCCAGAAAATGAGTTATTATCACTTTTTCTCGATACAATTAAAAAGAAACACAATATACTTTAATATTCACTTCTTTCCTGACATGTGCCTGAAATAATATCACCAAAAAAATGAGAAAAATAGAAATGCATTCCAAAAATCTTACAGCAAGGAAAAGTGTCTGAAAACATCTTAAAATTCCCCTCACAGTTTTGTTATTTTTGCTTTTACAATGATTTTAACAGATAGGCAGAAGAATATTGGATGCTTTAAAATCAGTTTTTAATGGCACGAGGCGGAGGACAGACGCACATGCCAATAATTTCATTTTCATTTGATTTTTATAGCCTTTTTTGCATTTTATTTTTAGCTGCCGTTGGATATGAGCACAGGTTTTGTAACATTTAGGCAGGAAATAAATATATTTATATACATATGAATTTATAGATATATTTACATATATAAATAGTGACAGAGTTAGTAATAATAAATTAAGTTTAAAGCTTTTGATGAGGTTTCAGAAATCAGTTCCTTTGTGACTTTAGCACAGGAAGGACAGGGGATAACTTCCCAATTTTTCAGTGGCTGCAAAGACAGTTTGCAATAATTATTGATTGCATTAATTGATTACTTATTGATTGGTTCCTTATGGCAGAGCTTGGTGAAAGCAGCCACTGAACCAATGGCTGTTTGACCAACGACCCTGCTCCAAAAATTCCAAATCACTGGAATGAGCGGATTTTTTTGACTGAATTTTGGATTTTTTGGATTTTCTGGATCCCAGAAATTTTCTTCAGGAAGCACCTGACCTCTGCCTCTCCAGGAGAATTCCATTCCAAATCCTCCTTTTAATTGCCTGGATCTCATTTGAAATCAATTCCTTCGCTTCCCCCTTCCGTGTTTCTAATATTGTTGCCGAAGGATCAGGACAATTTCAAATAATTATCTTTTAATTAAGGCTGATTTTCGGTGGAAGTCAAGCACAGCCGTTTAACAACTTCCACATCAGTCCCCAAATAAGTTCCCTGTGATTATCTGGAGCCTCAAAAGCAGCAATAATGAGACACTGGTGTCATCTCTGGTGAGTTCTTTACAAAAAGATCTCTCTGAGTCACAGAAATGAGGAAAATCAGGACAGACAGAAAAAAAAAAACAAACTAGAACTCACCACAGTCTAAAAGAGCTGTTTTAAATTTATTTTATCATTTTCAATAGGAAATAACAGCATTTTCCAGGATGACAAAATCAAGTCCAACAAACATTTTCATTCTCTCTGTAAATATCCATTTAACGACGCTGCTTATGGTTTGATTTTTTATTTCTGAGCAGTTATTCCGAGGATTTACCTGTTCAATAATTTCTTTTTTAGATCTTTTTTTATATTTTTTTGCATATCAGTTGTTGGGGCCTAAAGCACAGCGAGGTTCCTCATTGAGGGAGAGCTGGGACAAATGGGGAGATCCCAAAAAAAGAGAGTCTGGAATGGTGAGTGGCTCCAAAGAGACATCAGCACTGCCAGATTTTCTGGAGATCACTCTGAAAATTCAGGAAATGCTCCTGAAAATTCTTGCTAAAATCCACCAGGCAGAGCAAACCACCCAAAGGAAATTTCCTGTGTTTTATTTTTCCACCCAAAATAAATTTCAGTGATCCCCAGTTGGGATCACTGAACCTTCAGTTCCACCACGTTTATCAGATCTGGCTCCTTCTCCAGGATGAATCCCAAAAAATCTCAGCTCAGGAGCCTGAACAGGGCTTTTTGCTTTTGCTCCACCTCCAGGAACACTTGAAATTATTCTGAAATCTTCCTGCCATCCTCACCTATGAAGGAAATGAGCCCAAATCAAAGCTTTTGGCTTCTAAACACAAAATTCCAACATCTCTGTTGACTAAAATTCTCTCTTCCCTTGCCCTGCCCTCCAGACCTATTAACACCCAACCCATTCGTGGAAATTTAAATCAGGATTTTCCTTTTAGCTCATCCTCGATGTAACAAGCTGAGTTACACCTTCCAATTTGCAGAGAATTCAGGGTTAATTGTTTTAAATTAGAGATAAATTTACATTACATTGTTCCTTTCAACCCATCTTCGATTTAACGAGTTCCACATTCCAATTTGTGGAGAAGTTACCTTGAATTATCTTAAATTAGAGATAAATTCTTCTACCTTGCCATATTTCATCCCGTGGTTTTTGTGCTTGGAATGAGGGATTTATTTCCACACTTCAGCTTAAAAGAGAGATGTTATGAACCACGGGCTCGGAATCAGTGTCAAAATGTTTCAGCTATTTTTATGCTAAACATCATCGCTATGGAAACGCCACAGTTAAATTTAATGTGAATTTTCATGGATTTTCCTTGTAGTGCAGACCATCAGTAGAGTCCAGGCTGGGTTTAACGGGGAAAAAAAATAGGATTTTAGGTGTCTGCACTGACTTAGGAAACATCTTAACCAAAACCATTTATCTCTGAGATTTTAACCACACCCAGGACAAGTCACTCTCATCACAAATGTAAAAATTATGGCAAAATGGACAAAACACACTGAAATTCCCTTAAAATGAAAACACCAGTCGGGTCCAGCTTTTTCCAGAAAAATTCTGATTTTTTGGCCCTTATTTTTACAGAATAATTTGAATTTCAAGGCTTTGCTCTTATGGAGCACAGGGGAAACAGGTGAGCTCAGCATCTCTNAAAATATATGTTAAAAATATATTAAAATATATATTAAAAACTATAAAATATAAAATAAAAGTAGATAAATAGCTGGGGATTGGGGGGAAAAAAAGAAACATTGGGCTTCTAACTTATGGGTATATCAATTATCCTGAAATTTTGGCACCTGGTGGGAGAGTGGGAGGTTTCTGGACAGAAAAGACAACTCAGAGAACAAAACAAACCCAAAATATTCAATAAAAAAATATAGAGATGTAATTTCACACTGGCATGATGGTTGTTATTAGTTTAGGAGCATTTAAAGAAAGAAATTATTCTAAATATTGTTATTATATCACTGCGTGGACCATCAGATTTGCCACCCTGAGACAAAGCACACAGCTCAATAGAGACAAAGTTCCAACGTGATTTTTCTGTGACAAGCAACAATAAATTCCACAGAAACTCCTCTGCTTTGTTAATAAATCATATTTGGGGAAAGAACCTAAAAATGCCCGTTCTCTACCTGAAAACTTTCTGCTCTGCCACTTCTCGGCACTCAATAAACAACATTTAAATCAAGAATCAGCAATCCTGACAAAACCAAAGCGCATTTTAAATCAGCATAAAAACTGTAAAAACTCACTCCAAAACCTGCATCCCTGCAGAGCAAGCCTGGAGAACAGAAGATGGGAAAAAGGCAGGATTTGGTTAATATTTAATGGATTTTTTTCCCTGTTCTCACATGGGGTATCCCAGTGGCAGCAGATAGGACTGGAGTGGTTTGAGAGGAGTTAATTTAAGTTAATTCAAGTTAATTAGTGAAATTATTTCCTCGCTCCCAGCCTGGGCCAGGCCTGCTGGAAGGAGCTCCAGGTGAGGGGGACAAAGCATCACCTTCAGCTGGAGGGTCAAAAAAATCAGAATTTTCTTGACAAACCTGGAGCTGGCTGATATTTTAAGAGCGTTTCAGATCCAGGGGCAGCCACGGCTTCTCTGGGAATTCCATCCCAGCCCCTCCCAGGGAACAATTCCTTCCCAAAAATCCCATTTATCCCTACCCTCTGGCACTGGGATCCATTCCCTGTGTCCCGTCCCTCCATCCCGTGTCCCCAGTCCCTCTCCAGCTCTCCTGGAGCCCCTTTAGGCTCTGGAAAGGGCTCTGAGGTCTCTTTGCCTTCAATAATAGAAGATTTTCCTATAATTCCTGCCTGAATCCAGAAGGATTTCCAGATATTCCAAAGCTCTCCCATCCTGGAGATCATTCCCAAGCTGTGCTGCCCACATCCCCTGATATAAAACTTCTCCAAGTAGGGTTCACAAACCATTAGCTGAAAATGAAAGGAAATAATTTCCTTTTCCTCTTAAAATATCACTTAAGGGACCAGGATTCAGCTATTTAGCTTGGCCAAGTCTGGGGGAACCCTAAAAATCCACATTTCCAGGCCTCCTGTGTTTTGTGTCCCTTAAAAGTTCTTAACATCTTTGATAATAGGAAAGTTTTTGCCAAGTTCTTCGCACAAAATCTTCCAGGATCAAACAGAGTTTAGGGAAACCTTTGTCATCTCCATAAAGCTTTTTTTTCTTTTTTGCAATTTTCATTCATTTTTAACTTCTGCACAGGATAAATAATTTCTAAGCATCACGAGGATGTCCATACAGCAAAAAGGAAAGGTTTTTTGGGGTTTTTTTCCCACTTCTTTTTTAAACCAGGTGTTCTCAAGAGAGCGTTTGTACAAACTGGTGTTAGACAGTGCTGGGGAGAAGGTTTCTATTTGGAAATACACTTTGCATATCAGCCATGAATAAAACATGGCCCTTTGTGTGCACATCCCATCATGGAGCATGACTAATCTCGGGATACATTCTGCCTTCTCTCAATTCCAAAAAAAAAACCTCAGCGGATTAGCTGGAGTTGCCATTAATAAAAGATAGATTGTCACCTTAAGACTCAGTTAAAAATGAAATAAAACACAGGGGCTGCTGAAGGCTGTTCCTGTTGGCTGCCCAGCCCAGCAGGATTAATTCTTTCTGTAAACTCCAGGCCTTCATTCTCCCAGACTTTTATTTTTTTTCCCATTATCCTTTACCATTATCCTTGTTGGTAGGCTGAGAAAAAAAACTCGTTCAGACCTTCTCGAAGACTTGTTAAAAACTCCTTAAATAATGATAATGCTTAGCTTAAAATGATCATTTTTAAAGGGTGTAGGCTTTTCTGATTGGAAAGTAGGACAGGCTGCAGTTTAAAGCCAGGTTGGGTGGGGTTTTGCATGATTTGGGAGATGGAAAATGTCCCTGCGTTTCCCATATGGAAAATGGCACGGGTGGAATGAGGTGAGTTTAGGATCCCTCCCAAGCCAAGCCTGTGATTCCATGAGCCACAGACACGATTTTGCTTCAAAAGGCTGAGAATTTCACTAAAATCAGTTTGCAAATCCCTGGAGAGGCTCAGGAATTTCCATGAGTCCCCTTGGTCACCAGAAGAGGCTGAAGGAGCAGCACCAAGACCTGTACAAGCAATAAAGGAGGACAGAGGAGTCTCTGCTCTCCCCGGGAAAGGGAGGAGGCACCCAGCAGGTACCAGAGCAAACGCTGCAGTTCAGTTGCCAAGCAACCCCCTCATCCTCCCAAATTCCTGCTCAAGTAGCAATAAAATCACTTGTTCAAAGCAACTGCAAAACAAAAACAAGTTGTGCCTCTGCCGCCCTGATTTGCTCAGCAGAGTGCAGGAGAAGCAGGATCCCAGCCCCATCCAAGGTTTATCTGAACATAAACAGGAATCACTTCATGAAACTCGAGATGCCAAATCCACAATTTCCTCATCACTTAAACAAGGAAGTGAAGGGATCAATGCTCCAAAATCCACTTTGGAAAGGGGAAATGCTCCTAAACCACCACCCAGTGGGACCCAGCTCCTCTCCAGTGGCCCAGGCCATGCTGATGAGCTGAAAAATATTATTTTAATCCTGACTGTGGGGCAGAAATGGCAGGAAATATTTGGAGTAGTGACCAAAGCTGACTGATTGCAAACAGGCACGTATCTGCAGAGGAGTTTCTGATCCCAGAATGGGAAGGGACATTAAAAACCAACAGTGTCACCTTCCACTGTCCCAGGCTGCTCCAAGCCCCCTCCAGCCTGGCCTTGGGCACTGCCAGGGATCCAGGGGCAGCCACAGCTGCTCTGGGAATTCCATCCCAGCCCCTCCCCACCCTCCTTCCCAATATCCCATCCATCCCTGCCCTCTGGCAGTGGGAAGTGATTCCCTGGGTCCTGTCCCTCCATCCCTTGGAAATGTTCCCTCTCCATCTCCTCAGGCACTGGAATACCAGAAACTTCTCTTTTCCAGGCTTGGAGCACCCTGGGATAGTGGGAGGTGGTGGAATGGGATGGTTTTTAATTTCCTTTCCAACCCCAACCACTCCATGCAAGAATCCCAAGTCATTAATCCTCCTCAGTGTTTTAATGAGCATTTTTTCCATGGGAAAAACGGAGTTGTTGCTGTTTCTGTGTAGGTCCGTGACCCTCCCAACTCATCTTGGTGTGATGGCAACAGGAATTTATACAGGGAAAATAGATTTGGCATTAACCTGCTTTTGTTGGTGGCAGAAGTTCTCTCTCGTGCTCCCCACCACCATCTGCTGAGAGCCAAATGAGAATCGTCGAGGATTTCAAAAAATCCCAAATGTCTCCACAACAACGTTGGGAACCATATGGCACAATTTGGATTTCTCGTCAGCTCCTCGCTCCACGTGTCTCCAGGCTGACAATTATCCTGGGAAAACATGNAAGAAATAATTATTATAATTACAACAATAATTGTAATAATACTACTACTACTATCATCCCACATTATTCACATTTCAAGAAAACGGATCAAGAATTTTCCCAGCCAAAACAAATTAGGAAAATAAAGTCCCCTGGATAATTTAATGAGATATCAGCAAAATGTTCTTGGTTATTCTCTTTATGAGTTCTGATTGGTGGAGATCCAGGATTTTAAAAAAAGTCTTCACAGTAAAGGTGGAAAGAGGTTTGGATGGAACCTTTCCATAGCAAAAATGAGATTTTGGGGAAAGAAATAAATCTTTGTCCAATGCTACGTTGAGGACAAACAAACAGCAAAACCTAATAAAACCAAATAATGTAAAAATCAATGGACATTCAGTGCCTGGTTGAAAAAACTGCTTTTTTCATAAATAAAAAAGGTCAGTGAATATTTCCCAGCATTTCACAAACACGGGAAGGGCTGAAAACAGAGAAAGGGGAATCACATTTCAGACTTGGGGATGTTTTCAGGGCCACCTGAGAAAAATAACAAGAATTCTGCTTTTATTTTCACAATTTGCATCTCCCTGTGGCATCAATTTCATAAGTTAACTGTGCACACACAGTAGTTATTTAAATCCTGGGGTAGGGGTAACAAAACACACATAGTAGTTATTTAAATCCTGGGATAGGGATTAAAAAGGCCCAAAATGACAGGTTAAAAAAACCCAAAACAATCACCAACCCCAATTTATCAAAGCACTGAAATTCTCTAAGTCATTATCCAAAACTAAAAAGCAGATTAAAGAAACTCTTATATTAAATCTCCTTTAATTTGGGCTAAAATTCCTCAGTCTGCTGAAGCAGTTTGGAGCCTTTTAGGCCCAGATCCACATTTGGATGGGATTTTAGCCAGAGAAGGAAAATAATCCCTAGAAATTCTCCAGGAAAACAAACAACTCCATGGCTGCTCCTTCTGCTGTCTGAATCCTTCATCCTTCGTGATCTAATCAAATGTTTATCCTGACATCACCTGCTAAAATTGAACTTAAGCAAGGCCTAAACCAATTTAAATGTCAATTCCTTTGATTTAGCGGAGGGAGCAGATGCATGAGAAAGCAGAATCACCACATCCCCTCCACCTCAGAGCCACCTTTAAAGCTAAAAATACAATTTTTTTGTGTTTAAAAGACAAAGCTCAGGGCTTTCCTGAGCTCCAAAGGAGGTCCAGTCCTTCCTGGGGATCCCATCTGGAAATTCGGATTATTTGCTGACCTACCTGAAGCATCAGCTCTGGAGCAAAGGGATTTTTGGTTGCCATAGCTCGGCAAAGGCATCCAAATATAATAAAATATAAAGGAATTCGCAGGCAAAATAAGGAAAAACCAAGATAGATTAGCAAATTAGTACAGGAAAAATGTTTGTCTGCGTTCAGTGCTGCGCTGAGGTGGAATTAGATTAACACTGCTCTTAAAATTGTTTCATTTACTCCGAAAATGAAGGAAAAGTGCCTGGAAAACATGGAAAAAACCCCAATCAAAGTGGTTTTGAGCTACAAGTTACCTACAACACTGTTACCCCATCAAAGTCTTCATGGAGTTGGATGTCTCTCAAAAAAACCCCAAAAAACCCCAGCCAAGCACTGTTAATTATTTTTATTATGAATTATCCGGGGTCTGTATCTGCTCCCAGTGTTCCAGGAGAGATTTATCCATAGGTTCCATCAGGAGGGACTGGAATTGGTGTTGTAGGTGAGGAACAGGGAGAGGAGGGACACGAGAAAAAGGAATAATATAAATATTCAGTGAGAAAAACCAGATTTTGGGATTTATTCCAGCTTTTCCAACACCGGCAGCTCAACTTCTACATGTCCAAGGAATTCCCAATCCTAAAAGGAGCCCGAGGGACCTTCCCAGCCCCACCTGACCCCACTCAGTGCAAACACCCAACCAAATCTAGGGATTTGCAGGAATAAATCTTCTAAAGGACTCAGAATATCCAGAATTTTCAGTGCCCAACAGGAGGAAAAAGCAGGATTTATCCTTCTCCCTCAGGTGTTTCCTGGGAAAAACCATCTCCAAGCCATAAAATATTCCCAAGGCAAAACCTGGGTCTTCAATAATCAAGAGGAACAAAACCTGGGTCTTCAATAATCAAGGCAAGTGTGAAAGCTCGTTCCAGAAGTTATTTCATACCTGGACTCACAAATAAAATAAATTTAAAAATTAAAATAAAATAAAAATAAATAAAATAAATAAAATTAGTGGAATATCCC
>VWZT01012689.1:105863-172209 GCA_013397055.1 Pachycephala philippinensis | reverse complement strand
GGAATATCCCAGTCTGACTCCAGCAGCTCCCAACACGTTACTGGGACACGGGAAGAGGTTATGAGCTTTGAATAAAAATGATGTAAGAAATAATAGAATTCAGAAATAATTAAGAAAGAAATAATAAAATTCAGATAAAATAAGGGATAATTAATCCATTAAAAATACCAACAGGAGCAATTTTAGCACCTCGCTGACCTAAATCACTTCAGGGAAAGTTCAGGGCACGGAAAGAAAATGAAGTTTACAAGCTCACTCCTATTTATGGTTTTACTCCGTGTTTTCATTCCGGGCTTGAATTCGAGTTGAAACCTGGGGTTGTTTTGAGAGTTTCTTTGCCAGGGATGTGAGGAATGTTTATTCCCAGGGAAAAGGAGAAGGGATGGAGGCATTTTTGGGAGCTGGATTGAAAGGAAGTGAGGAAATAAAGCCATCTGTGAGGCAGAAGTGCCACCTTGTGATTGAACAGCGCAGCTCAGGAGGGGGCTGGGGACACAAAATTCCCATTAAAGTTGTCTCTCCCAAATCAACTCCAACCTCTGGGAAAAAAGATTTGAAGGAAATCAGGTGAAAATCCACCGACTTTTCACAAGTGGGTGGCACAAGCTCCCAAATCCAACAAAAAACCCATAAACATTTCTGGCCCTCAGGATTTCTGTGATTAATCCAGCTTCTAAATGAGAATAAAATTTCCTACTTCCCTATCTCATTATTAATCAAATAACCACTAATTACCAGATATAAAAATTTACTTTCATTAAACAATTTCTGAAATTACTTTCCTTAAACAATTCCAGTGATTATCCACAAATATCACACAGGAAGGAATATTCCACTTCCAAATAAGAGCATTAAGAGGACGTTAATGGGGTCAAACATAGAATTAAATATTATATTCCTCACACAGATTATGAGAGATTTTACCAAAAGTTAAGGAAAGTTTTGTTTTTGTATTGGAAATTTCCTTTTCCCATTCACGCCCTGAAATCCCCAAAACACATTAAATTATTGTGAATGAAATCCTGAAGAATTTCTCGTATAAACAATATTTTTACTAAATATTACATGAGAATACGCTCAGCACTTCTGGATTTACCACTCTTTGTAGACACATCAATTGTTCCTGTTGCCCAATTTCAAATATCTGGATGTGATCAATCGATAAAAAAATAATCACAATATGGCAAGAGAAAGGGAATTGAGATAAAAAGTAAAAGAAAAAGAGAAAAGGAAAATTATTAAAAATTGTTAAAATTAAATTGTTAAAATAATTTAAAATTGAAAATTAAAAATAATTTCAAAAAATTCAAAAAATTAATTTTTGAAAAACGTAAAATATTAAAAATAATTTTAAAATTAGAAATTATTAAAACCTTTAACAGCATTAGAAATTATTAAAATTATTAAAACTTGTTAAAAATTTTGTTCCTATTTAATGCAATTTTTCTTACCCATCCAAGAAATATTCACCTGTTAAAATTTTTACAATAAGATAATAGAAGAGTAAATTCAGGGTGATAAGAGAACACTTACTATGAAATAATAAATGCATCAAGAGGCCACCATACAATAAAGGAGAAGTAGAAAAAATTGGGATTAAAAATACAAGGTAAATTTACTAAAAGTTGAACTATTTTAATAAATTTGGTCATTCGACCAACCTGGACCTTTGAGCTGCTTGGTGAGTGAAGGATTTGGTTTGATTTATCTCAGTAAAAAAAGGATATTTTTGGTGAAAAGTGTCTACAAATAGATTTAGGATCATAAAACCTCGACCAACCTTTCAGCGAAGAAATTTCCCCTAAAATCCAACCTAAACCTCCCCTGGTGCAACTTGAGGCCATTTCCTCTCATCCTGTCCCTTATTTCTGGGAAAAAAGATCCAGACAGACCCAAAATTGGATCCAAAATCAACTTTTCCCAAAGGAACAACCAAGGAACGAGGAAAAAGGAGCACCACGACCTCAGTGGTGCAAAGTTAGAGGCAAATCACGTGGCTGCTTTAAATAGTAAAAATATTGAAGGTTTATTTCTATCAAATAAAGTCATCGTTAATTTGATCCATCAGCTCCCTGGAATCCAAATTACAGCCCTGTCCCAGCCCAGGAAAAATTCAAAGTAATGCAATTATCCTTTTAGACTATATAAAGCCTCCCATCTCCATGGCATCCACATTTATCCTTTCAGGTCCTTAAATAGACACCTTCACCTCGGATGTGCACCAGAAAGAAACTTCTGCGCTCCACTTTTTGTTCTTTCAAAATTAATCCATGAAAATATTGATGGAATTTCACTTGTGGTTGTGTAAATCCCATTGGCACCTTAATTTTTAAGTGATTCTGTTAAACAAAGGATTAAAAAACCCCCAAATTAACAAACCCCAGGGGAATTTTACTTGCTTTTGAGGACTTTTACACAAAAGATGCAGGAATTGCACGGCCAAATCTTCATCAAAATTCTTTCCACTCGGGCCAGGGAAGCAGCAATGAAGAAAAAAACGCTTTAAATCCAGTATTCACTGGACAGAGGGCGGGGTTGGATGGGATATTGGGAATATCTGGAATCCTTTAAATCCAGTATTCACTGCTGGAGGGCAGGGTTGGATGGAATATTGGGAATATCTGGAATCCTTTACATCCAGTATTCACTGCTGGAGGGCAGGGGTGGATGGAATATTGGGAATATCTGGAATCCTTTAAATCCAGTATTCACTGGACAGAGGGCAGGGTTGGATGGGATATTGGGAATATCTGGAATCCTTTAAATCCAGTATTCACTGGACAGAGGGCGGGGTTGGATGGGATATTGGGAATATCTGGAATACTGGGAAGAAATTCCTCCCTTTGAGGGTGGGGAGGCCCTGGCACAGGGTGCCCAGAGAAGCTGTGGCTGCCCCTGGATCCCTGGAAATCATAAAATCCTGGAATGGTTTGGGTTGGAAGGGATCTTAAAGCTCATCCCCCATGGGCAGGGACACCTCCCACTATCCCAGGGTGCTCCAAGCTCCATCCAGCCTGGCCTTGGACACTTCCAGAGGTGGAAAATAAAATGTTTTAATTCAACAAAGACATCTTGAAACCCAAAAAGGGCAGGAGTTGTGCATTTGAGTACCAAATATGATATAATTAATCAGGGTACAGACAGAAACACATTAACCCTTACCTTATCCCGCTTATCCACCAACATTTTCCTTAATCCCTGGACTAAAACAGGTTTTAATGGAGATATTCAGGTGCTGCTGCTAAGAACGATACCCACCAAAAACATTTCCATGTGGTGTTCAGAGCTACAGAATTTTGGGTCAAAAAATACTGAGGATGAAGACAACGGTGATCCCAAAAATCCCAGTGATCCAAGTGGAAACGAGATTCCCAAAAAAGCAAGAGGTGGCAGTTTGCACTCGCTGATAAGAGAGGAGCATGTGGCTCAGTACAAAAAAAAAACCCCACAGTACAAAACCCCACAGTACAAAACCCACTTAATAATCAGAGGTTTTTGGCAGGAGATGAGAAGCCTCTTCCCCCATCCTGCAGAAATTTAATAAGCAAAACATTCCCAAAAACAGCCTCTTGTGAGTTCTGCCAGGTCTGGATCTCTGAGTGCAGGTTGGATTTTGAACCAAAAAGTAACAAAAAAGCTTGACAAATACAGGCAATTTTTATTTTTATACCTGTGCAGGTTTAGGCCACTTCAGAACTCCGTGGTTAAAAGGTGCAAATGAGGAATGAGCTGCTAATTTCACACGGATCAATGGGATCCAGACAGCCCCAGAACCACAGCTCCTCTCAAGCTGGGCTTAAGAATAGGCCAGTAACTCTTCCTAACCATCAGTATTTATTTGCAAAGCTTGCTGGAGTGTAAAATGGATAAAGCTGAAGCTCCCATAAAACTTGTGAGTTGAAGAAAGGAAGAATCAGGAAAATAATTGGCTATAAATATGCCATATGGATTTTTCCTCTTTTTTTGGTGGATTTTTATGGGCTCGGATGAGCTCTCGACATATAAAATTGAGAAATATTCCCCTCACACTTACTTGAGGGGAGAAAAAAAAAAATAAACCCAAAAATTGTTCAAGGAGTAAATAGAAGCAATCCCCACAAGCCATAACAGCAGAAGGATTGCTTAATAACCTCCATGGATTTTAGATCTTTCCACATCACTTTGCCAGCCGGCACAATTCCCAGCCTGGCAACACTGCTGATATTTCAGGATGAGTTTCTCCAGTGGTTCAGAGCAAATTTTGGGGGCAGCTGGAGGCAGAAGAGGTTTGGATGTCCAATTTTCCTGTGCAGGGGAGGCACAGCTGGAGGAATCCCCATCCCTCACCATCCAGCATCGCCCTCAGCTGCACCACAAAGGGAATTTAAACAGTTTAAAAACCCTAATTCCAAGGAAATCTCGTTTTTAATTCGATCTAACCCTGCTGATTTGGGGTGTTTAAACCTTGGAAATCCTCATGGATCACCCCTCTGGAAAGGTGAAGGATTCCCAAACAGGATCTGTCCCAAATCCTCTGCAGCACCACAGCTGGAGATGCCAGGGAATCAGCGCTGATGGGTTTGGGAAATCATAAAGAAATTCCCCAAATCTTCCAGCTTTGTGCAGCATCCAATAAGAAATTCCCCAAATCTTCCAGCTTTGTGCAGCATCCAATAAGAAATTCCCCAAATCTTCCAGCTTTGTGCAGCATCCAATAAGAAATTCCCCAAATCTTCCAGCTTTGTGCAGCATTCAATAAAAAATTCCCCAAATCTTCCAGCTGTGTGCAGCATCCAATAAAAAATTCCCCAAATCTTCCAGCTGTGTGCAGCATCCAATAAGAAATTCCCCAAATCTTCCAGCTTTGTGCAGTATCCAATAAAAAATTCCCCAAATCTTCCAGCTGTGTGCAGTATCCAATAAGAAATTCCCAAATCTTCCAGCTTTGTGCAGCATCCAATACGAAATTCCCCAAATCTTCCAGCTTTGTGCAGCATCCAATAAAAAATTCCCCAAATTTTCTGGCTTTGTGCAGTACCCAATAAGGAAACACATCATAAACCCAGCAGCTCGTTAACCATGCTTAATTAGCAGATTAATCTATAGTTGTTTAGTCCAATTAGATCATTACTTGAGCGTTCATAAAGAGAAAAAAACGTTAAATTTCTGCAAGTCAAAGAGTGAAGGGAAAAATATTTGTGGGATTTCCAACCCCACAAAAGATGCTGAAGATCTCTGATTTTCAGTTATCAATTTAACTGGAATCCAATCCAAGATCCAAGGCCTTGGGAGAGATGATTAACCTCAGTGAAAACCAGGAGCAATGAAATATTCCCCTCAAAAATAAACCAGAATGGGNTACAAAAATAGAATAAAATGTGATATTTGGAATTCCACCATTTGAATGCAGCACTTCAGGAGGTGGGATTGCAGCATAATAAACGTGACACGAAGTAACCATCCTTGGAAGAGAGGTCCATAAAAAAACATGGAATTAAAATTACATTTAAAATGTCTGATGTGCTCCTCCACTGACCTCACCCAAGTGGAAATGCAGGAATTCCAATTAACTCCAATGTTAAATAAATAGTAGAGAAATTCCCTCCCAAATTTATCCCCACCTCAATCAGCTTTGAGAATGGCAAACTGGGGGAACTGGTGGAGATTTAAACACTGGAGGATCATGGAATTACAGAATAATTTGGGTTGGAAGGGACCTTCAAGCTCACCTCATTCCAGCTGCTCGACATTTCCTTGTCAATCCATAAAAATCTCTCCAAGAGTGGCCAGAAAAAAGGGTTGGAATATCAGTGTTCCCACTAAAAAGAATGAAAACACAAATAAAAATGAGCAACAGCTAAAAAAATCTGATTATTTCATTTCATGGAAATTTTCCCCTTTTTTTTCACGGTAAATTAAATATTTTCACCCTCTAAAGTGGCAGTTCCCCTTATTCCGACATGAGGGGTTTTTTCCTGCTTTTCCTACTCCGATTGTCTTTTTTGGCTCAGAAAATTAAATTTCATGAAGTTGGTCCTTATAGATTGAATGCTTTGTGCTAAACAAATGACTCCAGTATTTGCTGGTGCTTTCAATAAATTAGAATTTGATGCTCGAGCCAATATTGAGCTGACACAAATTAGATTTACCAAGCAAATTTTTCCCCCAAATATCATCTTATCGAACAAGGGCTGTATTTTGCACCTGTCAGAAAATGTTTATTGCTTTATTTCATTAGCATGGCCTGTCAACCTTTAATTTTAAATTGCCTGGCAGAACAGAAAAGACATTTTGCTAAGAAAGAACTTACTTTTCACAGTAGGAAACATCAGTTATCATGGAATGAAGCACCACTGGGCCTTCAGGGTAAATTTATATTTTTTTTAGCCACTTGGACCACAATTTTTCCCAATTATTTAAGTGGTTAAAATCCAAGTGGAGGCAGGTTTGTGTAACAGAACTTGTCAAGCCTGAATCATAATAATAAAAATAATAATAGTCATCTATTTTAAACCAAAAGGATTTTTCAGTTCTTGCTCTGTTGCAAATATTTTCCTTCAGTAGGTCGGGGTTTGCTGGTACAAATTAAAAGGAAAGATCAAAACAAGCATGAAAACAAATTTGTAGGTGCTGTCGCTACAGATTTTTAAATTTTAACGGATGAACTAAAATCCTTTTAAAACCCATTTAAAGCAGCAGATTTTTCTCAACGCACCTGCACAACTCATCACACCCAAGAGGGAATCCCAGATTTTCCCAGTGCCCAGGAACCGTGCTTTTGGGAAGGACACTCAAATTCAGGCTCCTGCTGCCTGAAATCCACTTTTTTCCATGATTTTTGGTGTCTTTTGCAAAGACCAGAGGAAAGGGATTATTTTGGGAGGAGGAGGGAGCATCCCACCAGGTCTGGAGCATCCCGGGGAGCTTTGCCATCTCTACGGGACTTTTGGCACCAAGGCCATCACCAGCACCCACACAGGCTTTGATCAGAGCCTAAAGTATCCTTGGAACACCCCAAGGGGTTGAAAACTCGATTTGATTTTTAGGATTCTTGGTGAAAAGCCCCCAACTCTCCCAGGGAAGGGAAATGCAGCTCTCCAGAACACACTGGAGAGATTGACTGAATTACTTCAGGAATTTACATTGGCCGAAAACGCAGCTCCACTCCGAGTGCAAAACCAGAAAAATCTGGGTTTCAGCAATAAAAATGCCCTAAATTATCTGTGTATTTTAGACCACAAGGTCTCATTTCCAGGAGTTGGTGATGGTCAATCACTAAAAACCAAAGTATTTCCTCCATAAATGTCACACTTGATGAAAAGACCACCCAAAGCCCTCGTTAACTGCTGAGGTTTTGATTTCACCGACGGCACCACACCAAGAGAATTCGACTTTTTGCTGCTAATTTCAATTCCTGCCCGTTTGCATTTCTTTAAAGCCCAGCCAGATCTGCCTCAAACACGGCGTTCTCCAGGTTGTCATTAATTTCCTGATCCTGAAGCTAATTGGCAGCACTTCTGGAAGAGAAATGCTCCTCAGAAACACCCTTTAGATATTTGTTCTTCAGAGCTCATCTCCAGCTTTATACTCATCAAGTACCAAAGATCTGTGTATGAATTAAATAAAATTGCAGCTACTAAAAGGCTGCTTAGACCACACAGAGCTCACGTGCAAAAATCAACTCATATCATGCTCTTCCCATGTTTTCCAGCCTTGAAAACCCAAAATCTGGTTAAAATTTTTAGGGGAGAGGGGAAAAGGATGAAAAACAGACTCCTCAAGCCAAGGAATTATGGCCAAACTCCTTCTCCAAGATATCTGACTTGCTTATTATTTCTCTTAAAATTCACCAACACACAAACAACACTGCCCAAAATTGGGACCCCTCAGCCCTATTGCATTATTTATGGAAAAACTAATTATGTAAATATAATGTAAATAATCTGTATTCTGGATCCTGCATATCCCAATGTGCAAAAACACATTCTTAAAATGTACATTGCTATTACTTACTGAGGTCTGGAAAGCAAACAGTGGTGGTCATGTTTTAATAATTAAGGAAAATAATTCCTCCCTACTCCTAAAGCTTTAAGGATCCCCAGCTTCCAGGCTGTGCCACACCAGCCCTGCTGCTGTTCACATCATTTTATTTATTCCTAAACCCAAGATTTTCATATGATCTGCACGCAGGGAGACAGGGCAGGGAAAAAAAAGGACATTTACAAGGAGCACAAGCATTTTATCATTTTTATCATTTTTCTGATCCTGGTTTTTATATTAAATTCCAATGCTGGGCTTCCCCTGCCAGGGCTGGAGCGTTTTGCTGTCACCGCTTCAGCGTTGGAGGTGATAAGAGAACCCTGGTGTTTAATCTGGATCTGATCCCCACCCCTCTCTTGGCAGTGTCCAGCCTGATAAGGACTGATAGGAAAACAAGGTTTCAGCAGGATCTCTTGGTTATTGACAGGGTTTGCTCCCAGCCACCATCAAATCCCCATCAAATTCCCCCTTAGCGCCGTCAAACCGCGGCTGCCCTGGGCGGGAGCCGTCACCTCCTCACCCAGTGCCACCATTTATTCCAAGACCTGTGACACAGACCTGATTTTATCTGCAGGAACAACATCCTCCTAAATTTGTCAATTTATTGTGGATACACTCATGGCCAAGAGGTCAATGATGGAGCGGGGAACCAACGGGAAAAGCAAAGGTGTGTCCCTCCATAGGGAGCAGATTCGCTGTTGACCCCTTCCGACGCTCCTCAGAGCTCTGGGGAGGGGAGATTGCTTAATTTAATGTTCAAACAAATGATCCCATTGGAAAGAGCTCCCTGGGCTCGGATGAGACTTTCCCAGAAATTTAATTCCCTAATTTCATCAGCCGCCGCGGTTTTGGGGACGGATTTAGAGGGCACCTCGTTTGAGGGCAATTTGAGAGAACCAGAGTTGACACGGTGTCAATCTCTTGCCAGGCTGAGTGGCATCTCCCAGGAAAACAATTGAATTTAGGGATGCAGCCTGCTTGTTTTAATCTCCTGTCTCTCACCAGGCTAAAGTACTCTTTTACATAAGCAGCAAATATATTCAATATTTGATGATATGCGACCGAAAATTTGTCCTTCCCCAAGGAAAATAACTCCAGGCTTTTAAAAAATGAGGACTGGAAGCTCAACCATTTTCCCCTTCTTCATTTGTGCAAAATGAAAGGTCATAGCAGCCGCTGCTATCCTAAATTTGATTTATCTCCTTGATTTTATAAAAACACTTAACTTCACAAAACGTTTCGGGGTAAGACACAGAGATTTGAACAGAGATATTCCTCAGAGAGAGAAAAATCCCTCACTTTTGGGTGCTGCCCACAGGAAGGATGGGCTGTGCCATGTTCTTTCCTGTTGAGCTTGGAGGGGAGCAGGAGGACTTTTTAAATTGTGCAGTCAGTGCTTCAGTAGACATTCAGAGTGCAAATTAACTCTTAAAATTAGTTGGATATATAAAAAATAAATTAAATCTCTGTACAGCTGCTGGGATTGACTGAAAGAACAACGAGTCCCATTATTTTATACAAAAATAAATGTGACTAACAGGAATAATCCAGACCTGTAGGAATGATCTATAGCAACACCTGATTCCCAAATTCCCTGATGTCCAAACAGCTTAAGAATATCTATTTAACATTATAATCATTGCACAGCTGAATGTCTTGTGCCGTAGTAAAACACCTACTTGAACTCATTAATTAACTTTACAGAATGTTCAAAAATATTAAATAAATTCTGTTTTTCCAGGCTGGGCTGTTATATAAGGAATAGAGCCTGACCTGACTACAATAAATTATACATCTAGCAGGAAATGACTGTCCATGCCATGAAACCCTTGGATTCAGTTCTCTGTAAAGATCACGGTGTGAGCAGCCTGTGATGTTAAATGTTCAGACAGACTGATGGGACAGTTTGTGGCTCATCATTTCCATGTCAAGGGACATGTTCGAGTGCAGGTATTGAGACAAGTGACACTCGCAGCTCCCAGCAGAGAGGCCACTCAATGTCCTTGAAGAGTCTGCCAAGAAATTCAAGTTGTCACTGGTTTCATATTTCTAGAAGGAGTTTCTAGTTTAAACATCAAATATCCCCACGGCTCCCAACAAATTCCTGGAGAAAGTGTGATTATCTCCAGAAAAAATTAAAATATTCCGTTATAGAAGGTGTATTTGGGTGGTTTCAGGAGGCTGAGGTCCCAAGATGTTTTTCAGGTGTTGGACACCTGGACATTGGTACAGGTACGTGGAGGTGAAGGGCAAAAATCAGTGAAAAGCAATTCCCTGCTTACATTTTTTCCACGGAGCAGCTTTGAGCTGAGTTTGGAAAGTTGGTAGAAGTAATTTTTTACTTGTTTTTCTCTCCCTTTTTAAGCAACAAGGAGGCCAGGCCCATTTAAATTCTGCTTCTGGCTTGCAGCGTGTCTGAACACAGAGAGGTCATGGCTCGATGCTGCTACTTTGATGATGGAAGAGAATTTTATATTTCACTCCTCCAAGTTTCCCTCCATCTCCTGCCTCTGCAAGTCGATGAGTTGATATTTCTAAGTGCACAAACACACGATTAGCATCGTTTTCTCTTCTCAGAGGCGTTTGATGTGCCAAAAATGAGGAGTATCACACAAAGTTCAGCACCCAGGAACCTGTCTCATGAAACCTTCCCACCTGGCTCGGTCATGTGGAGGGGTCACAAGAGCAAGAAGTGGCTGGAGAAGGTGGGGAAAGGTCCCTGTCCACTTCTTCCACCTCCCTGGAAGGGAAGTTTTCCAGCCCCTGGGGAGTTTTCCAGCAGGAGGTTTAACTTCAGCAAAGCATTTAATTTAAGGTTGGATTTCAGGCCCTCTAATAAAGATTGGTTCATCTCACAAGGAGTTGTGTTCCCAGCCTGAAAAGGTTAAGAGACAACTTCTCCTCAGACTTTCAGCTTCTTCCCTCTCCTGCTTCTGACCCTGCTTATTGTTAATATTAACTTGTCATATTTAGGAACTGTGACTCAGCCTTCCCAGAATGAAGCAGCGTCCCTGAGGCTGCTCAGGAGCCACGTGCTTCGTATCCTAAACCCAAAAACCTTCACAGAAAATGTGGATTGTGTTCAAAAAGGACCCTGAGTTTTTATTCCAGCACTGAGGGTGCAGAACTACACCAAAGCCTTCCAGATGTGCCATCCACCACCCAATTCCTCCCTCAGAGTGGCAGAGAGTCCCTTTTCCTGCCAGATATCCTTGGGAAAGGCATGGATGACCTTTCCCAAGTGCTGGAGCAGAGCCAAGTGGAGCTCATAAGCACAGAGCTTTGCTCAGAGTGACAGGGGAGGAGCAGCAGCTCCCAAATCCAGAGATTTGGGCTGGGACAAAAGGGACAAGGCTCTACCATCTGCTCCAGCTCATCCCGTGCTGCTCGAAATGGATGAGGGAAGAAAAGATATTAATGCTGAGAGCCCTGGGAGGTGGGGTGCATCCCAAATCCCCACACCACATCACACATTGTTTCCAGCACTGTAATTATCTGATAAAGCTATTAGGCAGCCCCCTGAGTGGCCATAAAGAATTCATACTTCCCACCGAAGCGATCGGAGCCACAGCCAGATATTAGTCAGCAACTGGATGCTGCTTTGGGGGGGAAAAAATTATGTCAGGAGAGTAATTTCCTTGTATTTCTGAGGAACTTAGGGTTTGTGATGGGAGGATGAGTCCGTTGCACTCAGCTCTGCTGAGAAATACAGAACTTTTCTTAGCGTGGATAAAGAGAAGAGCAAACATTTAATATGTGCACAAGGGTGGGGGTCCAACATTTGCCTCCATCGCACATTGAAACCTTATTAAGTGAAAGAAAACCAAACTTCCATGGATTCACCCCAGAATAAAAAGTTAGAGTCCAAGGCCAGGCTGGACAAGGCTTGGAGCACCCTGGGATGGTGGAAGGTGTCCCTGCCCATGGGTGGGCTTCAAGATCCCTTCCAACCCAAACCATTCCATGATTAAAGAAGCCCAAGTGTAGAAATAAGATCCCCAAACCCCAATTGCTTTGTCAGTTAAATAAATAATGGGAAATTATTAATAACACAAAAGAAAAATTGCAATTACAGCCGCTTCAGATATGAGCAAAGCTACCCTGGAAAACAAACAGCAGCACTGGGAGAAAATCCCTGTCTGAGGGAGTTTCCAGGCATCACCCAGACACTGCTCATGAGGATGCTGCCAATGTCCAGGTGCTGCAGCACCTCCCTGACCCAATTTGTCTGAGCAGCAGCACAGCTCTGAGCAGACCTTCCCCGGGGCTGCTTCCTGGGAAAAAAGGGATGGATTTGTTCAAAATCTGGATCTGGAACAGTTCCCAGGTTGCTCACCTGCCCCTGTATCCACATCTCCTGTGATGATGCTGCTCCAGAGGCGTTGGGAACCGTGGAGCCGCAGTGGGATCATTGCTGTGTGCCAGGGAAACACCCACGGGTGAACCCTTCCCAAAATTCCCTAGCAGCACAGCTGGAGACCCACAGGGAAACACCTCCAGGGCAGCTCTGGTTTATCTTCCATTTTTAATGTGCCAATATTGACACAGCCACAAATACCCATCTCCCTGCTCACCTTCAGCAGGCAGCAAACACGAGGGGTGACTTTGAACCTTGTTTACCAGTGAGACTGATTTCAATTCTCCTCTCCACTCGTTTTTTATCTCAGTTTCTTCCCTCGTATCCATATTTACCCTCTGCTCTGGCATCACAGCAATGTGGTAGTGTATAATTAATGTGCATTAAGCACCACTCTGTAGGGGTCTTACTGACCAAAAAGGAGCCTTGTCCTCCCTATTTCTAACATCCCCATCAGAATAATAAGCCTGAGTTTGATCTTCCTCTCATTTTTCTTATTTTGGGACCAGTTTTGATCATTCCAGCAGTTTTAAAGTGGTTCCTGCACCCAAACACTGTTTTGGCCCCACCAGAGAAATTGCAGCGTGCTGGAAAAACAGAGCTGCAGAGCAGCACTAAAACATTCTGAGCTATAACATTTCCACTTGTCTTTTATCATTTCACATATGGAGATATCACCTAATTGTCAATAGACTCACAACAATTCTCATCAAGGGCCTCACCCATAGCTCCTCAGAGTCAATGAGACCATTCTATTGCCTTCAAATGGCTTTGGATCACCCCCAAAGAGAAAAAAAAAGCACCACCAAGATAAATTGCAAATTGTCTCATTAACTCCTCCAAATGTCTTTTGAACCGTTTCCAGAAAAATAAATGAAGGGGGGAAAAAAAAAATGTAGTCAAGCACTCCAAGAACACGACTGGAGTAAAAGGAGAAATAAAAATAAAAATGCAGCGCCCAGAGTAGTTTCAAAGTTCTACGAGAGGAAATAGAATCACATATCACAGCTGACTCCTAAGAGCCAGGGAGAACAAACCCTGCCACGAGGCTGCCCCTGAACCCTTGCTGTCTCCTCTCTCAGCCTCTCCTGGCTGCTCGTGTGGGAAGGATCCACACCATCATTATCAGAAATAAACCACGCTTCTCCCCATCTGCACTCGCTCCAAGCTGAGCAGGGAAATAAAACAGAAAAAGCCCAACAAAACCCCACACAAGTGACAAAACAGTTACATCAACAGATGTGAGCTCTGATTTAAACTGCCATTTTTCTGTCCCTAGAAGTCTTTGTTTTACTCAGAGCATGTGGACTCACAAAGTTTTCTTTTACTCAAGAACACTAAAAAATTCTTGCAAGCCAAACACGACAACAAAAAAAATCCATCCGAGGGTCCCAATTCCAAAAGTTTTCAGATGGAAGGAGCCTAAATATCTGTAAGAATCCTACCCTGAGCTTAGAATTCATCACCTGGGGTGCAGCAAATGCTCTGGGTATCTGTGATTTTCACTTCACCATATGCCTAGAATTGGTTCATTTGAACCTGTCTCAAGGCAAAAAAATTAATGCCACTGTCCTGAATATTTCCTGGTCACTGCTGAAAGCAAATCCTCTGCTGGGTGGTGATGATGAAGCCTGATTGCCCTGGTAATTCCAATATCTGCTTCCCTTAATTTCCAACTCTCCCACCAAATAAAGTCAAGGACGAGGGAGAAGATTCATTAGAATCATAAAATTAGAATTATTCAAACCATCCACAGTGGCTTCCTGCTGGATTTTGCATCAAACAAAGCTTTGTTCTCCAGCTTTTCCCCCCATTTGAGGAACAGATTGTGCCAACCCCACGCCGTGGCTCACCAGAAGGCGAGTTCAGAGAGAGGATCAGTCTTCATTTGTGACTTAAATCGTTCTGATAGAAAATTTAATTTTGTGATATTGAGAGGGGAGAAGCCCCACAAATGCAGCAAAAAATCCCCCAAGTATTATTAGGTTTTTATATTGTAAAAAGTCTGTGATCTTAAAAACGTTGCAGAACAAAATTGTGGCATAGGAAATGCAGCTATTTACAAAATACAGGGCAATTTCTGATTGCTTGTACTCCACCAAAAAACAAGATATCGTGATGAGAAATCCCTCAGTTTAATCACACATCCTGAGGTGATATCCCTGCATTTTCTGCTGTGTCAGGATGGGTAATTTAGTTCCATCCAGACAAGATTTGCGATCTAGTTTGAATTTCTCAGGGCATTCTTCCCTTCTCTCCACAATACATCAGAGCCCAAAAATAGACATTAACCACAGAGGGCCAAAAAAGCAGGAAAACTCACACCAAGCTGACCAGTTCTGGAAATTAAGCCGGATTATTTTGTATTTTTACCTCATCAAAAATTTATTCCAATGTCTATCACCCACAAAAATACACATCCAAGTTTCACTCCACAAAAAAATAGATAAGAATTTTTTTACGTGATGATTAATTCATGCTGCAAAAGCCCCAGGAATATTCAGGAGGTTCTAGTGTTTCCTTCTCTTTCTGAATAATTGGAGACTTAACCTAACACATTTCCAAAGGACAGGCTTAGCTCCCAATCCAAGATTCCTCACCAATTCTCCTTTATCCTCCAAGAATTTAGGAGGAAAACCACAATTTCAAAAGTTATCACAGAGAAGGCTCCAGTGAAAGATTTCAGCCATTAGAGAACGTAATTACTCCTTTTTTTTTAATATTGTTCCTTGCATGGAGCTTGGCCACAGGCTGGAATCTATAAATTAACTGTTCATAACCACCATAAATGCACAATAATAATAATTATCTCTTTTTCCCCCAAAAAAGGCCCCCCGAGGTGCAGCCAGCTGTCCCTGAGGAAGGGACACAGAGCAAAATCACAGCATCATTTCCTCTGGAAAAGATCTCCAAGAGCATCAAACCCAACCATTGCCACCACTGCCCCATGTCCCCAAGGGCCACATCCATGGCTTTTAAATCCCTCCAGGAATGGGAAGGAACTCCAGGAAACGGGAACAACTCTCCCTCTCCACACTCCAGGAAACGGGAACAACTCTCCCTCTCCACACTCCAGGAAACGGGAACCCTCCCTCTCCACACTCCAGGAAACGGGAACTCTCCCTCTCCACACCCCAGGAAACGGGAACTCTCCCTCCCCACACTCCAGGAAACGGGAACTCTCCCTCCCCACACTCCAGGAAACGGGAACTCAAACTCACTCCGCAAATGGGAACTCGACTCAACTCCAGGAAATGGGAACTCAACCCTCTCACTCCACAAATGGGAACTCCACCATGGCCCTGGGCAGCTGTGCCAATGTTTGACACCACTTTTGGTTAGGAAAATTTGGATCCAGTCCCCTGGTTAAAAGTTCACCCCTCAGCCACACGTTGAGGCCACACTTGGCACCTCAGCAGCCTTTCCAGACCCAGTATTTTGAATATTTTCCTCTTCCAGAGCAGAAAACCCCAGAAATCCAGCAAATATAAATGGCCAAATAAGAAAGGAAACCTATTCACAGTCAACCACGCTCCAGGGAACTTGTAACTGCTCCTCAGGAGAACTGGCTAAAATATCTGTCTGGAGCACGTCAGGAGGAATTACCAGCACTTTTTTAATGGCTATGTCACCCAATCCTAACATTCATTCACTTTATGGTACAGCTTCACTTTTAATTTGATCATCCTCCCGATTTTCTCCACATCCCAAATCCCCCTGGGGACTCCTTAAAAATAACACATGTATCGAGTCCACAGGAAAACACCCCGGATAAATCCAGGGCAGCAGTAAATAACCATTGGCTTCTCCCCTCAGATGCCACAACTGGATTTATCCCACTGAAAAATGTCCAATATCTCCATTTTTCACTCATCAATGCCAGTGGCTGCATTCCCTTCTACCAGGCTTCATTTTTGCACTATTTTTGCACTAAAATGGCTCAATTTGAAGGCAGGGTAACTTGTGCTTCATCAGGATCCCAAAGAACATCATTTTAAATTAAAAAAAAATTGAATTAGCTTTGCCAGCGACCAAAGAACGGATGACAGATGTTCTTCAAGACTTTTATCAAAGGTGACCCCTGTTTTGAGCAGCTGAGAGAAGTTTTAACAAATAACTAATTTAATAAATAAGTCAGGGCACGACATCAAATTCCTTTTCAGCACAGGCAATCCAAAAACACATTTAACACACTGAGGTAAAGATTTGCAAAGTACTCAATTCTCCTCCTTCCTCAGACAACAGGACGCGGGATTGGGGGTTTTTTATAGCAGGAAAAAATAAAATTAAAAATAAAAAAAAAAAATCAAACAAGACCAAAAAATCTGGCACCAGCTTATTAAATATTCAACCAGTCTGGTCTGGCCCAGCTGCATGTGTCTAACTCAGTCTGGCAAGTTTGCTACTCTCTGAAGAGAGATTTATTTTTGCATTAAACATGCG
Source organism: Pachycephala philippinensis (assembly GCA_013397055.1). NCBI lineage: Eukaryota > Metazoa > Chordata > Aves > Passeriformes > Pachycephala > Pachycephala philippinensis. Next base: position 155,390 of record VWZT01012689.1, on the reverse strand, counting down.
TTCAAGAAATTAAGTTCAAGGCTTTGACAGGCGAGTTTGGGGAGTTTAACGAGGGATTTATTGGTCTGAAGTTGTTGCCACCTCACTGCACTCCACAGAAATTTCTCACCCATCCCCTCCAGAGGGATTTTTCCACACCTGACCTCCAGTCCCCAGGAACAGAGGCAGCAGCTCTCTTTAGAGCATGGCTTTTCCTTTTTTGCAACAAACCTGCCTCGGATTCGAGAGTTTTTTAGGGAAAAAAAAGAGAAAATTATATTTTAATGGATTCTTTTCCTTCACCAAGATCCGCAAAAATAGTTCCCTTGTGCATTAAGTGACTATAAAAGGAGCTGCCATCATTTCATTTGCTTTTAGAACCTTCCTCCACACATGATGTCACATTTTGCACATTAAAATGAAACCCGGTGACACTGAAACTCCTCAGACAGCTGGGTGGTGTTCTTGGGACAGGGCTGGCTCCCCACACACTCCACACTTTTCCAAACTTGATTTCCCAAGTGCAGCAGAGGTTCTACAGCCTTGTCATATCAAGTTAACAACAATAGGAAAAGAGTTTTAAAATAAAAACCAACATTCAGGTTGGGGTCTTGTTCCTTGGGTGTATTAAGGGGTTTTTTGTGGGGTTTTTCTCATTTTTATCTTAAATTGAGGATGGGGCAGAAAGCGCTGCCTGTAATTTATTTACACATCCACTCTATAACCACTTAATTTCTCAAAACCCAGCACAAACCCAAATAATACCACTAAATTAAGGCTTAATTAAGTGACAAGGTGAGGCCACCTGGGCCAGCAAAGAGAACCTGGGTCCCCACTCAGCACCAACACCCCTGGGTCAGCACTGACTCCTCACCAGCAGGAAAGTGCCTCATTCCCATTGGTTTTTGCCTGGCAGATGTTGAGTCCTTCCCTCGCCAGGAAAATCAGCACTGCCCCAAAAAGTCTGTACAGGGACAGGAGCATCCCCTGGGCCCTGAAAAAACAGATCCCAGCATGGCCATGGGCTGCTCCCAGGCAGGAGCTCTCCAAACTCAAAAATGTCAGCAAAGTCCAAAAAGTTGTTATTGAACACCCCAAAACTGTGTCGTTACCATGACATCAGCAATAACTCAATTATTGACCATCCACCCATAGCAGCTCCACTGAGACAAACTCATTTCCAAGGCTGCAGTGGGATCATCTTTCAAAATTTTGGATTTAATCATAAATAAGCTCAGATTAAAATGGGTTTGCAGTAGTTTGTTTGTATTAGTTATATTAATTGTATTTCTGAGGCTCAGTTTTTTAATATACTAATATATATTATATATATACAGATATACTTCTATATATATGAATATACTGTCATACACTGACATTTTTCTGAGCTTATTCAAATGATCATTTCAAAATTTGCAAGAAATCACTCAAAACTAAGTTCTCCTTTTTCCTAAACCTATGGTTTTCCTGTTAAACCATAAAAGCCATTGAGTAACTCTCAAACTTACTCACTTTAAATTGCTCTCAGATGCTCTGGATGTTGCTTGGTTTCACTTAGGACATGACAAAGATGGATTTGTTTCCATACAGAAAGAAAACAATTTAAATTATAAAGGGAAATTGTCACTAAATGCCAAATGCTTTGGTACAGCACCAAATTCTGAACCTAAGGAAGAATGGGAGGAAGAAAAATACCCCCTTCTGACAGAGGAGTTTCATTCCCTGCTCTGCACAATTCCTACAACCCTGAGAATAATCCAGCTGGAATTAGTGTTTCTTGGAGCACAATCCTGGTTTGCTGAGGTAATCATGGAATCATTTGGGTTGGAAAAGCCCTCCAGGATCAAACACTGACCCCTGTCCCCAAGTGCCACATCCTGGTGGCTTCCAAACCCCTCCAGGGATGGGGACCCCACCACTGCCCTGGGCAGCTGGGCCAGGGCTGGACAAGAGGAATTTTTCCTTATATCCAATCCAAGCTTCCTCAGGTGCTTCCACATGCTCAGGAGACAGGATCAGGGTGGGAATAAAGCTCTTCCCAGGCTCTTCTCCTCAGCACAGAAACTCTGGTTCCTCTACTTGACTCAGAACTCAGCCCCTGAATCATTCCAGGAATATCTCCAAGCCCACATTCCCAGCAAAGGCTGCAGCTGCTGGTTCCTCTGGATTCCCCATTCCAGCAATAATAACTGGGAATGGCTCATTGAATTACAGAGGCAGCAGAAAAGGACAATTTGTTCCCGTCACCCTGATTTTTTTAGTTCAGACCATCCTGACAGGTCTCACCAGTGGCTGTTGGAGGTTCTATGGGGCCACACAAACCCCACAATCATTGCCAACAGCGTTTTCTCCTCTTGCTTTTCTGTACATAATTGCCAGGTATAAAATACAGCTCATCTCGAGCCAGAAAAGCCCAGCACAGGGCTGCAGCTCCATTTATTTCTTCTATAAATAGCATTTCATAGAGTGCTCACTGTGGAATTTATACCACTTGAGCAATAAAATGAAAGTGGTGTTTTGGAAACGGCATAAAAATGCATTTTTAATCATGAAATCTTGTAAACCTTGCCCAGGGTAGTGTTAGAGACATCTTTTCCTTGCAAAAACGTTGAAGGGATATATGCTGACCAAATCATGGGTCAGATGTTGGAATGATTGGGATTCAGAAAGTGGCTCCAGACACATTGAGCTGTCTCAGCATTTCAGGGCTGAAGTTAAAAGTATGAAGCAATAAATTTTGAAGGTGATTATTCTGTAGATGCTTCTGGGCACTGCTGGAGAACAAAATTTGGGCAAGTTGTTCTGGTACAGGAGGCTGAGGAGTGTAATTCCAGGATTTGGGATGAGGCAACCAGTGCATTCCAAGCCATGGCTGTGTGGAGATGGCCTGGTAGAACCTCTCTTGGCCAAAAATCATCAATTCCCACTTCCCTGAGGGCTCTGATCCTCCCTGGTCATCATCAGACTCAGTCCTGAGTGGGTCTTTGTCTCCATTCCCAAATTAACACTTAATTTTTGTTAAGCTTGAGCCTAATTATGTTGGCACTAACACAAAAAATCCCAAAGTTCTGGTAGGTGAAGGAAGACATCCAAGAAGAGAAGAAAGGGAGCATCAGGATAAAGCCAAAAAGAAAATAAAGCAAAAGAGGAGTAAAAACCCAAACACATCAACCTCTTCCTATTTATCCATGGAAAAAGAAGAAACTACTTATCCTAAAGCCATTTGCCACAATTCTCAGGAACCAACAGAATAATGGAACCTGGTTTTCTCCTTTTCCTACAAAGTGAAATAAAACCCAGGGAAAAAGACTGAAATGGAGATTAAAGTCAAGGAACTTAGTGAGGAATAAGACAGGGACCAAAGGCAAACAGGATGCAAAGCTTGGCTTCCAGAGTGTGCACTGAGGTTTGAATTCATTGGCTTCATGTGAAGACTGAACAAATATTATTTTAATTAAATTCTGAACACCAATAAACTCATTTGGCCCAGACACTTTCACTTCAAGAATGTATTTTTCGAGGGGGAAAAAAAAAACCAACCTGAAACCCAAGAAATTCCCATGAGGAAATTTACAGCTCTTTTCTTTGGAAAAGCAGAAAATCCAGCAGGAAAGGCTCAGTGAGGATGTGCCAAGGAGGGTTTGGCTCCAGGGAAGCACTAAAGGGTTATCCCTGTGCTTCCAACCTCTCTCAATCCCAGAGAATTCCCATGACACGGATTCCCAGCAGCTCTGCAATAATTCCTGACCACTGCAGGCTGACCTGGCTCCAAATAACCTGGTTAATTCAATGGAAGGGATTTGGGAAGGGAACAAGGGAGTGATGATCCCAAACGAGCCACTCCTCAAACTTCCTCAGGGCTCTTAGAGCGCCAGAACCAGAAGGCGCTGATCCTACACAAAATCCAAAGGGCAATGCATATTTTAAAGGGAAAATCCACTGCAGACACCCAGGGAAGGCTGGCACGGACTCAGGGAGCTCTGCCTGGAGCACAAAAACCAGGAGCAGTCTCATGGAGCCCGCTGAACCCGAAGGAATCAGACATGGCCTGGGGAAGGCGACACCAACATCAAATATTCCAGCTATAAATAACCTGCCTGCCTCTGGCAGCGGCCTGGGCCACGCAGGGATAAACAGGACAAACATGGAAAGGCCTTTGGACCTCCCTCCGTGCCACTGACCACATTCCAGAGAGAGAGCCACCAGCACGGCGAGGAGGAGCAGCCACTGTGAATTTCCCATGGACCAGATAGGAATGGCAACATCCCACAGAACAGAGCCCCAGATTAACAGGGAAATTGAATGGGAGAACCTGCCCTGAAAGCATCACCCCACTGCTGCAGCAATAAGGGTGCAGGTCTATAAAAGAATTATGGGTTTGCATGAGATTAATATTCCTTTTTTGTTGCACACAGGAGGAAAAGCACAAGCGAGATGATTGCTGACTCCATCAGCATTTCCCTTCAACTTTCAATCATGATTCACCTCCCATTTCAACAACAGTGGGAGCTGTACTTTAAAATATGCTGTATTTTGCTCAATAACTGTAATTTCCAGCCTGACCTTTCACAAACAGCAGATCTGCACACCTTGAAAAAGCAAGGGAAACCACCTATGCAAAACTGGACAGACCCAAGGAACACACATCCCACCACCATAGCTCCGAAACCATCGAAAACTCCTCCCAGATGAAATTTATAAATTAATGAAAAAAATCCTTCAGTATCACCACGAGGACTAACAGGAGCGTGGTGAATTATTTACTCACGGAGCAGGAGACAAGGGAAAGCTTGCAGCAACATCAATACTTGACACATTAGTGAGTCTTTCACTTCTGTTTTATCAGCCTGCTCATGTGCTCTCAAGCCACATTCTGGGGCTCACTGAAAAGAGCAGCCTTGAAAAGATGTGACAACCTTGTTCACGTAAAACCAAAGCTGGAAAACTCAGATCTCTTTTTTAACAAATCTCTTCTGCAGCCACTACGAAGGTGATTCATAAAGAACAGCTGGGATTTCATTTTGGATCTTCCATGACACAAAGCTGCTCGCTCCTTCTGGTTGTTAGCCCCAAATAAATGCATGTTTCAGGAAAATATTAGAGTTTTGTCATTGTTTCCACTCTAATATTTTTCATTTATCAATGATTCATCAATTTCCAGGCAGAGAACGTCACACCTCTGATCTCTTCAGCAAAGGTTTGTCAATGACTAAAGGAGACAAACTCATCCCTGCTCTCCCAGCAGGGAAAGATGCAAAGGAAATAAATGGTCAAACACCTTCCCTCCTGTCCATTCTGCAGCACAGGAGGGAAGAGGCCACACCAGAGGTTCCATGAAACCACAAAAAGCTGAGAATGCACAATTTTTCCATGATTTCCCTACTGAAAAAGCCGTTTCCCAGCAAGAATTTAGAAAGTCAGAAGGACAAGACACTGAAAATGGGGGTGTTCCCATGGATAACCAATCAGCACAGGATATTTTTCTTCATATCTTTAAATATGAACAACATCTCCTTCCAGATCAACCTTGCTTCAAAGGGACAAAACCTCATTTGACCAAATTTGATGGTTTTATTAGAAATTTTTGTGTATATAGAGAAACAAATGAAAAGCAGATGTTGGAGGCAGGAAGAGGAGAAAAATCCTGTATTTTCCTTGAGGTTTTTATCCCTCTTTCCTGATTAAACAATTGCCAACCCCACCAGGGCTGAACAGAGACCACATCCCTGGTTCAGAGGGAAAAACCCCCACTAAAAAAGGCTGCTTGGAAGGAGGGATTTGGCCCAGGGATATTTCCTGGAGTAGTTACAGAAAGGAGCCTGTTTGAGCATCTCAGGTCACCAGCAGACAATTGAGGCACAGATGGAGAGAGAACATTGAGCTTTGGGGGATAATCAGATTTATTTTTTTCAATAAGTAGAGCATATTATTTTCAAGTGGTTAACTGAGAATAACTCTTGCAGAAGTACAATATAACAGTAATTATTCCAAAATCAATGGCACAAAAGGGTTCATTTCAAATCATGTTATGATTGCCGGATTAAAGTAGTTATTATATAATAGGATAGCAATTACTCCACCTTAATAATTTCTGGGTTTCTGAGGGTGAAAGTGCTAATACAAGCTACAGCAGGTGTCAAATTTTAGACGTTGTGGAATGAATATTCCAAAGGCTGGAAAGAAACAAACAGATTAGCATATAAAAACCACAGGCATGGAAAAGAGCTAAAAATACCCAACGACTTCACCCCTCTCTTGCCTTGAGCAGACATTCAGAAGCAGCTCAAATCACAAGGAGGTTCTCAACATCCTTTCTCTGAAGAAACCTAATTGTTTCTGGTATTTATATATATAACTTTATTTTCTGTGACTCTGCCAGGTCTTGACCAGAGAGGTGGGACAGTCTGAACTCCCAGATTTTTGCAGGACACACCAAGTCACACCCCATGTAATTGTTTCTGGTATTTTTGCTCTAGTTCAGGGGTTTGCCAGCTCATTTAGGACTCCAATTCATGGAATCTCCCTCCCTGGGGATATTCCACAACCCTCTGGACACCATCCCATGCCAAGACCCTGCCTGAGCAGGAAAGTGGGACCAGAGGATCACTGTGGGTCCTTCCAACCTGACCCATTCTGGGATTTACTCTAAAAGTGAATTTACCCCCAACCACGTTGTTATTCCTGGATTTCTTGCTCTCCTATCTCACTTTTTAAATCCCAATCTCCCTTCTTCATTCCTTAAATACCAGGTGCAAACTGTTTTTAATCACATTATAAGAGCAGCATTTTTCCAGATGCCACCTAAAACGTTGCTTGGAAGATTTGGGATGAATGTAAAGGAGAAACAACCTTCTTGACAAGTTTCTCCAATCCCTCTGTTCTTTCTCTGACAGATTTCTTTTAGGAGCTGGGAACAAGGTAAAAACTATGCCAATAGACTCAGGAAATTGAGGTTTTTTTTCACAGATTCAAGGGCCTGTTGGTGAAGCCCCAGACAGAGGAACTGGGGCTTTGTTCCTATTTTCCTTAGAGGAAATTTCCCATCGGTGCCTCAGGACACCATCAGTGCCCAACAGCTGCAGCACAAAGGTAGAACTAAATCCACAACTGCCTGATTAGTCTTTAAAATAGAGTTCTCTTGGTATTACAAACTAAATGGCAAGTCCAAATGAAGTCCACCTAAATCCTACAGAACAAATATTTGAGCCCCATCACGGAATGCAAAGTCCCTTTGGCAAGGGAAGCAGACACTGAGGTTCAATACAGGTAAATGTGCAGAGTTTAATAGAGTTAAAGCAAGGAAAAAGGAAAGTCTCTTAAAAAAGGTAACTTTGTATCGATTGTAGATTTATTAAATGTGGTTCAACACACAAATTTTTGCCCAGTTCTGTCAAAATTGGGAAACACAGAGGAAAAGCAGCCCTGGAAACACAATGAGGCAGTGATGCAAGGAGAGGGATTTCTGTCACTGAGCGTTTCTGCAAGACTGATTTCATTCTCTGAGGGATATCAGTAACCAAATTATCACAGGTGCTTCACAAAACCTAACCAGCCACAGAGTTCTGAAGTGGAAGCCAGTAACATTGGAAAGATTTGATTAAAATGTAAACATTTGAGGAAACTACAATCAAAGTGTGAAAGATGGATGTCACCCCAAGGAAAACTGCACAGTCACAACCTTCCCACCACCAGCATCCAGCCCTCCCAGAGCCAAAACAGACACAGACTCAGAGGGATTTAGGCTGGAAAAACCCTCCCAGAGCATCAAGTCCAAGCTGTGCCTGATGCCCACCTTGTCCCCAGCCCAGAGCTCTGAGTGCCACCTCCAGCCCTTCCTGGGACACCTCCAGGGATGGGCACTCCAACCCTCCCTGGGCAGTTCCAAGGCCTGAGCACCCTTTCCATGAGGAAATATTCCCAATATCCATCCTAAACCTCCCCTGGCCCAGCCTGAGGCTGTTCCCTCTCCTCCTGTCCCTGTTCCCTGGGAGCAGATCCCAAATCCACCCTGGCTGTCCCCTCCTGTCAGGGAGTTGTGCAGAGCCACAAGGTCCCCCCTGAGCCTCCTTTTCTCCAGGCTGAGCCCCTTTCCCAGCTCCCTCAGCCTCTCCTGGAGCTCCAGACTCTTCCCTGGACATGCTCCAGCCCCTCAAAACCTTCCTTGCAGTGGAGGGCCCAGAACTGGACACAGGAATTGAGGTGGGGTCTCAGCAGTGCTGAGTACAGGGGGACAAACACCTCCCTGCACTATTTTGGATGCAGGCCAGGATCCATGGGCCTTTTTGGCCACCTGGGCTCACATTCAGCTGCTGTCACCCAGCACCACCAGCTCCTTCTCCACTGGGCTGCTTCAGCCCCTCTGCCCCAGCACTGACAGAGTCGGGCAGAAGTGATCCCAACAACGCTGCAGACACCAAACTGGGATTTCAGCACCAGCCCTGCAGATTCCAGCACATCCCAGCACCTCCCTGCTCCCCAAACAGCAGCCCCAGCTGCACCCCTGGGACCCAAGGACCATTCCTTCTCTCCCAGCTCTGAGAGCAAAGGGCACCCTCACACATGAGCGAGCAGGGCAGCAAAACCCATCCCCAAATCCATGATTAATTTATGATCCAGTGTGAGATTTACTCCTCCTCCCCTGCACGATCCCAAGTTCTGTTCCTGCTGGTGAGGAGCTGGGATGAGATGCCAGCAAAGCCCAGGAGCCAGGCAGGGCTGCACAAATTCCAATTCCCAGCCCCAGAGCTCTCACCGAGTTCTCCAGGCTCAGGAAATTCTGCCCTGTCCCTCCCAGCACAGCAAAAACCACTGTGCTAAAAAGTGTTTCTCAGGGCTTTCAGCAGAGAGATTAAACATTAAAGCAGACAGCAGTGCTACAAAATATTAATGCAGCATAAATAAGCCCCTTATTATTACAAGAGCATGTTAACCATTCACCTCAGCAAAATTCTCCTCTCATCTCCCTGCTTGCCTTGCAAAACATCAGCTGCTGTGTCTGATATAGGCCAGTTCCTCTGAAATTCGTGTTGAATTTCCTCTTGCTAAAACGCTGAAAACACGACACAGAAATCTCCAAAGAAAACCATGAAGTGCTACACAAAGCTGGCAAGTAAAGTGTGTTACAGATTATTTCCCCCAACCCAAGCCGAGGTAAAACACCTGCATAAACAAAAGGTGAGATCAGAAGGACTTACAGACAAATATTTCTCCATTTCCACTCACTGAGAGAAGCATCACAACACATGCAGTTACTGGACAGCTTGGGGAAATATATTAAAGATGGTATAGAAATATCCACTCTATTGAAACAGGTTCACAGGGCAGGGCTCCTGTTGCCTGAACCAGGGGGTATCATCAGCTTGGAATTAATTATTAAAATTACATTTCATATAAATTATATATACAGCCATGCAAGTTTTTCCTTTTTATGCCTCATTTTTACCAACAGGTTTGTGCAGAACACTCAAAATGCTCAAGAGAGCATTGAATAGGAAGGCAGATATTGCCTCATCTTGACTCAAATACAGAATAATTGTCTTATTAATAACAATAATATAAATAATATATTCCTGTGCCCCTTAGAATTAACTTTGTTCAGATCAATGGGAATTGGGAGGATCTGAAAAGGCAAAATTTGGCGAGAAAGGCAAAATTTGGGGGGAAACCAGCCCAAGACATAAGAAGGAAACCTCCTTCCTACAGAGCTGCTTCCCAAAGCACAGGAGAAAGCAACACCCAGATCCCACAGAGACCCAGGAGGCTCCCGGATCTCCTGGAACAGGCACAGATCCTGGGAATACTCAGAACAACTGGATTTAGCAGCTCTGGGAAGATAATTTCTCCTACAGCAGCCACAAGACAGTAACCTCCCAGGAGGAGGAAACACATCCTCAATCCCTTGTTCAAAGAGAGACTTAAAAAAAAACAAACAACCCCAAACTTCTTACCTTGAAAGCAGAAATTATCCCAAGCCCAGGAACGGGGTAGCAGGAATATCCAATCCTTCTGTACTCATCAAGCCATGGATTACATGGATTCCACAGCCCTAAAAAACAACTCTGCCCCATCTTTCCCTCCTCCCTTCCTCCCTTCTCTGCTAAATCCCCTTCCCAGAGCCCCTCCTCGCCAAGGGGCAGCAGCTGCTCCTGGTCTGCAGCACAGATCCCACACAGCTGGGAGGGATAATGGGGGAATTCCAGGCACCTGGAGGGGCAGAGAGCACCTGCAAATCCCTCCTGACCTTCTGCAGGGTGTATTGAAGAATTAATGCTTGGATCTAAATGGAATAACAAGAAATCCCATGGGATCTCAGGAGGTTTAGCAGGACCAGGTGCTGTACCCACTCTGGGTTCCCACAGGAGGGACATGGAGCTGTTGGAGGAGGTCACCAGCATTCCAACAACTTTCCAATATTCCAGAAGATCTTGGTTAAAAATGATTGTCTCTTTGTGTTCCTATTTTTGTTCCCTCTGTGAGTTGTGCTGTGTCACAGAATGGCTTTAAAATGTCATGATTTCCTTTCCCTCTCTTACCCCGAACACTGATATTTGTGTTATTGATCCACACTGCTGCCCAGCCTCTCACCCAACACTTTTTCCTCTGTGGAAAACCTCTCTCGTTTACTGAGGTCTCCAGTTTCAAACCACTGCCAAACACACCCCAGAGAGCTGATTCCTCAAATAACACTGTTGCAGGGGAAAAAAAAAAAATTAATTCCCTTTACAAAGCCCTTCATGGAGGGCTTGTTGAGTCTTCTGAAGGATCCATAACCTGAATTTCCTGCAAATTCCAAAGGTCATGGGATCACTGGAAATGCTGATTCCTCTCACAGAGCAGGAGTGGTTATTGATCAATTTGGGTCTAAATTTGAAGGGGTTTTCATCCCCCCTCAGCTTCCTCTTTTTCAGATCCTTCCTTTTTTTCATTGTCATGCAGGGAAGTCAAACTCCTGCGCTGTGAAATTGCAAACTGTTTCCATGGAGATGATTAATATGTTCATAAATCCCCAATAATTCATTCACTGCGGGACCAGTGAGGGTGAAATGTTGGCTGGGAAAAGAAGAAAAAAATCCAGATTTTTTTCCCCTTTTATTATTATTATTTCCCAAATAAAGAAACAAAACAATGAAATAAGTGCAATGCAACCAAAGTGAATATTTTAAATTATTGTGTCTCCTTCATTGTGTTCAAGTCTCATCCCAACAAGTGTCCTTTTGGATTTTAGCCTTCAAAAATGCTAAGGAATACCTTGTCATCAAACCCTTCAATAATTAAAAGGTGAAACAAGCTGTTCAATGATAATTAAGGCGTGTAGATGGTGGATTAGTGTTATTTACATAACTGCATCCTGTGAGAGGAACTCTGGGGCAGCTGCTGGACAATAATCCCTGTTCAAGGTCAGGATTGTGCCTTAAAGAACAGCCCAGGTATGACAGGAATCATCTCCTGCCTGATGGAACTGCACAGCTCCGAGAGGAACTCATGGCAAACATCGATTTTTGATGGACACCAGTGCAGACAATCCTGTCCTCAGCCAGGATTGAGCCTTTCCAAAAAGTTTAATGGGAGCTGGAGCAGCTGTCAATCCTTTGGAACAGCCCTGGTTTTAAATAAGTCAGGGTTTTACTTAGATTCAAGCACAGATACTAAATTAAACATATTGGGGTTTCACTCTATTTGACCTCAAATTAATAAAAACACTATGAACAGTGAAAAAAATAAAGAGTCAGTGGTCATATTAGAGCAGGTATTAAAGAGGAAATAAAAACACCTGAGAGCTTTCACACATTTTACCTTTTTTGTTGCGTCTCCTCTTTAATGAATCATTTTGTACTAAATTTGTGTTGATAAAATTCAGCCAAACTTCCTGAGATGTGAGAGACAAGCAGAGCTTCTCCACTTACTTAATACAGAGCTCTCAGCTGATGGCAGCACTGGAGAAACTCACTTCAAAGCCCACGAGCAGAGATGAAGGAACATGAAAACGCTCATCCCGCTCCAGACTCTCCAAAGAAGCAGAAGCAATTAATTTTAATTAGATTAATTAAAAGTCATTCGAAATCTCTCGCTGCACTTTTGACACCCTGGGTCCTGGTTACCTGGTTTGACCCCGAGGGATCTTGGGGATTTGGGGCAAAACTTGGGATTGAAGGGGCAGAAAATGAAGTAATTTTTTATGTCATTCTGTAAGTGACAAAAAGCATCCCAGAGTGACCTCCCAGGTCCATTTTGTAGGTGACAAAAAGCATCCCAGAGACCTCCCAGGTCCATTTCCCAAGCTGGGTCTGCACAAACATCTTGTGGTGCCTCCCCAAGAAAGGTTTCAGGGAGAAACTCCAGGCCAGGATGAGGCAAATCCCATTTCCTGCCAGAAGAAAAGGGCGGAACCAACACCTTGGATTCTCTGGATCCAAATCAATCCTGTTTTCTGCGAGTCTGAGAGACTTTGGGAAAGTTCTGGTTGTGAGTTTGGAGGAAGATGTGAGCAGCTAAAGGTGTGATTTGGAAAACTCTAGAATTCTGAGGAGGGGCTGGCAAAGCCACACAAACTCTTCCATTCAAATTCTGCAGGAATAAACTCCTGCAGAAATTCCCAAATAATATTGCCACGACTACACAGAGCTGCAGCAATTAAGGATTTCCCTCCTCTTGGAGCAAATGGAGATTTTTACCAAAGTAAAATCAGCCTGGAGTTGCAGTGCCCTTCCTCTACCAGTGCATATATAAATACATTTCCAGGGTAAGGGCAGCGTAATCAAACTGAAATATATTCCTGTTTGACACTTTCATCTGCTTTCTCCTGTTTCTTTCCACTGGAGAAGGACTTTTTACAAGGACATGCAGTTGTAGGATGAGGGGGAATGGTTTTAAGATGAAGTAGGGTAGATTTAGATTAAATATTAGGACGGAATTGTTCCCTGGGAGGGTGGGAAGGCCCTGGCACAGGGTGCCCAGAAAGGGCAGGGATGCCCCTGGATCCCTGGAAGTGCCCAAGGCCAGGCTGGATGGGGCTTGGAGCAGCCTGGGACAGTGGAAGCTGTCCCTGCCCATGGCAGGGGGCAGAATTTGATGAGCTTTAAGGCCCCTTCCATTCTGTGACTCAACAATTCCTTCAAACCCCTGATTCCACAGAATTTCAATCCACACGGGAAAAGAGAGTTCACACCTGGCAACATCCTTCCAGCCCTGAGAGCAGATCCTCTACTTCCAAACCTGTTTTCCTCTTCCTGCACAGCATTTGCAGCACCAGCCCAGAGCTGCCTGGAGCGCAGAGGTTTTGGGAATAGGTTTTGGGGTGCCAAAAAATTCAGCAATGCCTCAAAGTCAGCGAGGGCAGCAGCTGCTCTGGCTCCAGCCCTGATCCTGCCGCGGTGGAGCAGGGCCAGGGAGGCTCCTGCTCTGCCTTTGGGCTCCCATCCATGGGTTTGGATGGGGCTGCAGCTCCTGGCTGGTGGATGAAAGGCAAATCCAAGCCCCAGCTGCAGTTAAATGTGCTGGGTGATCCAGCTGCTGAGCCAGGAGCAGCCTCCATCCAACAGGAGCCTCCAAAATACAGCCCAAAGGGGCTGCACCTGGGCCACGCTCCTTTGAGAGCATCCCAGCGACTGCACGGGCAGGGAACGGGGCCCTCTGCAAGCACAGAATTCCAAAATCACATTTAACAAATGCCAAAGGAGGCATTTGTTAAACAGCCTAAACTTCTCTTTTTTAAGGCTTTCAATTTCGCTCTTTTTTCAGGCTTTCAATTTCTCTCTTTTTTAAGGCTTTTAATTTCGCTCTTTTTTAAGGCTTTAAATTTCTCTTTTTCAAGGCTTTCAATTTCTCCACCTAGAGCTTGACCTCAGTTCTGCCTGTCAGACCTCTTAAGTTTTCCTACCTAAAAAGGCAGGGAACCTGCCCTTTATCTTGGGATCACGTTCCCAAACCCATTTGGGTGTGGTAAGGACATACTCCTGATTAACCAGCACTTTTTAAGAAGCATTAAAGCCGTTCAGGATCCTTTAATTCCCAGCATGGAATGACTCTGGGAAGTTCCTTATCTCCATCCCTCGTTGGTAGGGCTGAGCTCTGGCACAAACCACAAATGGAAATCCAATTCCTGGCACTGCTGAGCTGGACTTAGGTCATGGAACCACCTCAAAAGCATGGAATTAACAGCAATAAATGCTATTTCTGCTGGTAATTGTTTCAGGTTCAGGCCTGGGTTATCCACTGTTGTGAGGGAAATCTGCAGGATTTATCTCCTGAAATAGGTTCTAGCAGCTCAGTGAAGAGGGAAGGCTTTGGAAAACCTTGTCCCAGTTTGGATTGATCCTTAATTGTCCAGCTTTGTGTTCTTCTCAATAAGCTGGGTTGTTTTGTAACTCAAAGTCTTCATTCTCTCAGCACCAAGTGACTTCTGTAAATGTGATTCTTACTGGGCAGGTTGTCTAAGATCTCCTGTTCTGCCTGTATCTGTTTCCTGTTTCTAAAACAGATCCTAAATCTGGTTTTTAAAACAGATTTTCGTTGCTAATTCATTTTTTGGCTCTTTTTTGCAGCTTTTTTCCTGCCTGTATTAAAGACCAGCAACAAACAAACTCGGCTTTAATAGCATGTAAAATTTGGCTTTAACAGAGACAAGGATGCTGTTTAACTCCCCAGAAAAAAAAAAAAAAAGGGCTGAGTTCCCTCCTTAAGTTTTTCAGCAAACCTTAATCAAACCCATGAGCAAAAAACAACAAAAAGTTTTAGAGTGTTTAAAAAAAATAAATCCACAAATTCCAAGTAATTTTCTACCTCTTCTCCAGCCCAGCTTCATTTAGGTAGATGGGATCTGTGGGCCTCCTGCAAAATAAAGGACTTTTAGCAATTTTTAATGACGAGGTGAAATTCATCCTTATTGGTACACCTCAGCATTTCCTGAGCCGTGGAGAAGTTGTCACTCAGAGAAAGAATTTTAGGTCTAATTACCTCCACCAAGAGGAAAATGTGTCCTTACAAGCACGGAGTGAGCAGCAAATACATTTATTATAACAAATCACCCAATAACACGGCCAGCACAAGGAGGTTCGGTGCTGGGATGACACAATACCATTTCAAAGAGAAAAGACAATTCTTATCAACCACCCAGCAGCTTTTAAAACAGATTTACTGATGGGGACGAGCTGGGTGTAAAACAAGGAGCTCGTAGTCTGCTGCTCCTTCCATGTTTTATTTATAGACTCCCCAATTTGCCAGTTAACCACCCAATCTGTCTTGGAAATGTTTCATAAAACTGCTTCTCCCTCCTAGTTCCTTTTGCTGGCTGAAATTCCTTGAATTGTGGCTCCCAGAGTTGGACACTTGATGATTTATGAGGACAGTGACTGCTCGCTGCTCACCTCAAACGGGCAGAGAAAATAATTGTTATTCATTTTTATGCCTTCATTTATTTTTCCTCTCTTCAAGCACCGGCTCCTAATGTGTCTTAAAAATACGTAATTTTAGGAAGGGAAAGAGTTATGAGCTCTTTTCCAAGGGCTGATATTGAAATGTGTTTAATGGCCACAAATTCCAGAGGCAGCAAAGGGAATTAAGGATCTGGATCCTGGGCCTGATGGAATTATCCCCTCTGATGATTTTTAGAAGACACCAACACTGGCAGCTCTGCCTGGATCTCCAGGAGTCATTAAGATCCCACAGCTTAAATTAAATCAAAGGAAAAGATTGACCCTCAAATTGTAAAATAAACTGCCAGCAGCAGGGAGAGGACTGTGATTTCCAGGAGTGGGTTTCCACTTCGTGCTCTCACCCCTAAAACTTTATGGATTAATCCTAGACATGGTTATTTGTTCCCAAAAACTTCCCAGCTACTGCATTGTTCTGCAAAAGTTGGACAAGTTCCCTGTATCAAATTCCTGGGTAAATTTCTGGTAAAAAAACGGGCCTGTAAAAATGTTATATTTAATTTTAATTTTTTTCCCCTAAAAATCTTTACAGAAGAGTTGGATTGGCACAATATCAGCAGTTGGAAGAGAAACCCAAAATACAATATGGGGATCTCAGAGACCCTAAGCCAGAGAAAATGGGGAAAATCAACCCCATAAATCTGGGTCTGATTCATGATCATTTTGAAGGCTTTATTCATCCTGGCAAAGCCACCCTTTGTAGATAATTATAAATTGGATTCCTCATCGGAATAAGCTACAAAATATTCTGTGGCTGGGATTCCTAAAAAGGATCTTAAATATTGATAAAGAGTGTCAATATCTGAGAGTACAAGAAGATTTCAAATTTGGTTTGATGGTTTTGGCATTTGAACTTATCTCCTTCCTGCACGGTGCATTTGTTTTTGGAAAATGCCTCACGAACATCCAATTTTCAGTGGTTCTGTTAATAATGGGAACTGCAGTGATGGAGATGAGGCAAGGATTTCATTTCATCACTGTATAAAACATATAAAACATATAAAATATATAAAACATATAAAACATAAATTGGAGATAATAGTCAAATATAAATTGGAGATAATAGTCATTTTTGGATATAATTGAGCTTGGGATACTCCAAATATTTTAATTCCAAGTAGCAAAAAATGCTGCAGTGAATGAGAGGAAAGGGAGAGGGAGAGGAAAAGGAGCTCAAAAAAATAAGAGACTCTTTCAACACCGAAGTATTTTTTTAAAAAATCAAACCCAAACTGAGTCAATTAGTGTTATCCATGCCATTCATATTAATTAAAAAATGCTTATCACCAGATTATATTGCTTGTTTGCACCATCCTTACTTCATTAACGCTAATTGGAAGTAATTACAACTGATATGTGAAATATTTAATTAAAAGATTTATCTCCTTCTATTGTCATGTTTCTGGAGCATCTGTAGCGTTGCCAGGACTACAATTCCACCTCTGGACCTTCTGGGAGCCTTCCCAACCTCCTCTGTCTGTTCTCGTTACGGGTCGGAGTCCGACAGCTCGGGAAGGGATCCCAGCCTCAGGCTTCACCTTCCCCTCGAGAAATCGATGCCCTGAGGGAAGAAATGATGTGTTTTTGCCCTGATTGCTGAGAAATTGAGATGCAGGCAGCCCCACAGATATTCCTGTCTCCTTCCAGCACTCTCCTCTTCCCTTTGGTTTCGCCTACCAGATTCAGCCAAATTTGACCGACGGGGAAACTCCGTTTCTTTCCTCTAGGTTCCACGTGTGTGTTGCTGTAGCTCCCTGAATGGGTAAAAAAAGATAAGAGTCCAAGCAGTCAGAGGATGATCCGAAGTAAGGAAGTTTAATGAAAGATTGAACAACTTTTATATGTTAATACGCAGAAGTGTGTTGAATGGCATAAAGTAATTGGTCCCTCGGACACCCACCCCTCGAGGTGATTGGCCAAGTTCTGAGACATCTGTTTCTAGATGTTTTTCTAGTTAAAATCAAAACAGTCCTTGAGAAGCAACTGCAGGGGCAGAAATTTACAAAACTGTAACATTGTTTTAAATTCTTTACATGGGAAAGACAGAACTTTCACAAAATGCTGCAAAGGCTAAAGAAATTTCCTGCTGAGGCCTTTTTCATATCCATACGTGTGGGCATTGGTGCCCTGCCTTCTGAGGCCTCAAAATGGGATTCCTGCTTTTGCTTCTCACATCTCTGAATCACAAAACCTGGAAGATCCAAGAGCCTCACCCCGAACCAGAGGAGGGGAAGCAAAACCCAAAACCAGTGGCTCAAAAGTCAGGTTCTGCTGTTTCCCAGCTCTTTTCCCCTCGGGAGCACCAAGGACTGACAGCAGCAGTGAAAAACAGGTTCTGCTCCATTACCTCCCCAATCACTGCTGTTCCTCTCCTGCTCCCAGGAATGTCTGCTGGGAATGTTGGCACAGCTGCTGAGGGTGAGGAGGGGAGGCAGCAGAGTTGATCCCACACCCGTGGGCACAGGAGCCCTCATGGCACAGCCCGGGCACAGTGAGGTGTCCCCTGCTTTACACCAACTCTTCTGGCTGCAAAGAACAGCCCCGGAGCTCACAGGCTCTGGGAACTCATGGAATCACTGTGATGCCTAAAGAGGCCAACCCAGAACCAGAGACTGGACAGGAGGAAGGGAATAAAGGTGGATATTTATTTGAAAGGCCTTCAGAGGCACACCCTGGGCAGGCCAAAGGCTGCACCCAAGATGGACCCCGAGTCACGAGTTCTTCACACTTTTATAGCTTTGCTCCATTTGCATCTCAACCCAATGTCACCAATTAAACTTTAGCTAATGATGGAATTTGCCCTCAGCTTGCCCCCCTTCTCAAGATGCTGGGTTACACATTTTGGGCCTAGGCCGGGCTGGGTGTCCTTGGAGAGCAGCCTGGAGAGGCTTTGTTCTGTCTGTCTCAGCATGAGAGAGCAGCAGCTCCCAGGCTGCAGGACACCGCAGAGTTACACACTGGCAATGCAGGATTGGGAAATATAAAAGTTAAAACGTGAGGCATCAACTAAGGTTGGAAAAGATCTCCAAGACCAAGTCCAGATTTGGCCAAATACCACCTTGTCAGTTAATCCACATCACCAAGTGCCTCATCTGCTCGTTGTTGAACCCTTCCAGGATCGGTGATTCCACCACAGCCCCTTCCAGTGCTTAATCACACATTCAGAGAAGAAATTTTCCCTAAAATCCAACCTGAACCTCCCCTTGAGGCCATTTCCCCTTGTCCTATCACCCAGGAGAAGAGGCCAACACCCAAATTCCATTGTGGTCCATTAAAATATTAATTGTAGGTAAAAAACTGCTGTTTTCTGTCCCAATATCCTATAAATTCTATTATTTTACATTTAATGCAGCCTAGTGATTACTCTGCCCATGTGTCTGTCACCCTGTAAGCACCAGCACTGTTAGATGGGTGTTTTTTGAAAGCTACACTTTGAAAAGATCCTTTTCATTGTGTTACAGGACCAATAATTCCCATAAAATTGTTTCTTTTTTCCAAACCACACCACATAACTCGGTCACAAGGCACTGCCAGGCTTCAGGATCTCTCTCAGGCACAAAATGAATGGTCTGAATCATCGACTGCAGCTCGGCTAAACCCAGCTCTTCACGCTGGTGAGGGAAAAGTGCCTTTTATAATCTCATAAACTGGGAGGCTGAAATTATCACTGCAGTTGTCAAGAGTTTTATAGAGATGAAATCTCCTCCATGATAGACTGGTAGCAAAGCTGAGGGTTGGTTTATGAGGGGAAAAAAGCAACCATAAAGAGAGAATTGGCTCCGCTCGCTCTCCCCAAACCTTGTTTGAAAACTCTTCCTGGCAGTCCTACAACAACAACTAAAAGCACAAAACCACAATAAAACAAAGAGTTTCTTCCTGATTTTGTCCTTCCTTATCAATTAGAGTGCTACAAGGAGCATCACCTCCTGCAGGACACGGCTTCAATGGGAATTGGGAACAATTTCAGGGAAAAAAGTGCACATTCAGTAGCAGGGTAGTTCTGAGACTAAATCTTTTCACGTTGGCTCAAGGGTGAGGCAGTACCTTCTCGGGATGTCTTTAGCTGCCACATTTGTAAACAAAAAACTCATGAGGAAATCAATTTTAGGGCAGAGAATGCAGTTTGGATCACAGAACCACAGGAATGAGGTTGCTGGGAGGAGAAACCTTGGGAATACCTTTGTGGTCTGTGCAGCAGAGTCAACCCCACAAGAGTTGCTGAAAGATTTGTTGGCCAAGGTTTTTCTTTGATCCAGCTCACTCCACATAGGGAATTACATTTATTTACTCAGATAATTACTTGGAATTAGCTTTTTATCACCATTGGAAATCAGTCTGGCATCCAGCTGAAGACAAGGGAGCATTGTCCAGTTTGAGCCTTCCATCCACAATGTGGGGATCAATAAAGGGGGCTGCAATTAACTCAAGATAAAGTGGATGAAAAGCCTTCCCCAAACTCACAGAATTCTTTTAATGGAAAGTTTTGGTTAAGTATTTTTGTAAAAGGACAAGGAGACAGTCAAGTAGCCCAAATCCATATCTCAGGAATTATTTAATGGCAGATATTCCCAGCAGATGCTGAACGCAGCTCTTCCAGAGATAATGAAAGAAAACTAATCAAAGCAAAGCTTTGAAAAAGAGAAAAACAGACCTCCCAAACTCCATTCTCACCATCTTTACCCTGTAACACAACTTCTTAAATCAAAGAAACCCAGACTTTTTTGACAGAATCGACACCATCTGTAAATTCATGCAAAAAAAAAAAGTCACTTTCCCCCAAAAAGTTCACATTTGGATTATTTTTCCTTCATGTTAACTTTCAAATAAGCCTTCCTCCTGCATCCAGCCAAAGCCTTTACTCTGACATTGCCTTGAGATGCTCTGGCTGTTAGTAATAATAAGGACAAGTGAGAAATTATTAAAAGAGATTTATTGAAAGTGACTGAATGCTCCAGGGTACCATAGGAGGAGGTTCGATCCTCAGAACAATTTTATACAGCATATTGAGGCTGTTCAGACTTTCAACTCACAAAAAAAAAATATGGAAAGTTTCTCCTGATTCAGAGCTACTTTGACACAGCTTCAAAGCAGCAGCATCTCAAAGCAGCGTTGAAGGAAAAATGGAAGTATTTTACAATGACAGCTCTAATATCTGAACTCAGCCTAAAAGCTGTCAAATAAATTAATGGTGATCTAGCAGCTCTGGTAGGGAACCTTCTCATGTACAAATGGCCTTGGGTTTCAGCCTACTTTTTTAGGACAATGTATTTGTAGAGGAATTTAGGAAATTTTCGTTTGTGCTACCAGTTTGTGGTGCTTGACCATGACAAAGCCACTCAGTAATTGTTGACTACAATGTCACACGCTAAAAATATTTAAAAATATGATTATCCAACTTGTCTGAGCAGCCTGGTGTAGTGAAAGGTGTTCCTGTCCATGGCAGGGGGTGGAACGAGATGAGCAGCCACAGCTTCTCTGCTACAGGAATTCCTGGGTATTTACTAAGTGAACATTCCCCTGTAAACACAAAATTTTCAGTCCTCACCCATTCACAAATAAGAGAATCATAAATTCCAATCTAACCCCAAACAGTGACGTTTAAATGCACACTGGCCTTTTGTTGGAAGTTGTGTGGTTGGTTCTAAATTAGGTGAAATTTAAATTGCTTTGCCTGTTCTTCTCCTGTGCCAGGGAGGTGATATGTTAAATGGTGCCCACCAAACATAATTTAAATGTGTATTAATTAACAGGGGTAAGTTTAAAATCAATTTGCACAAGGGAAAAATTAATTGAAACATTTGGAAAATCATCTCCAAAATCCCTTTTACTTGCAAAAGGACAGGAGGAGAAAATCCTTGCAATTACAGTCTGCAGAAAGTGTCTGCTCCCTGGATTTTTGTTCCAGGACTGCCCTGGATTTAACACAACTACAAATCAGTTCCTGGGCTTTTGACATCCAACATAAATTTTGTTACATCAAGACTCTGGGGACTCTGCAGTAAGAAGCTTTTAGGATTATTTGGACATTTTGAAGTTTGTTCTTACCTTCCAACTGCATTCAAGAGAGACAGGCCCAGGGAGGCAGATTTCCAGAAGCTCCTGATGTTTGTTGGGTTCATGTGGACGTTTCCCCAGCAGAAAAAATTCCCCCAGTGCTTTTCACTCAATTCCCACAGCTCGGAGCTGCAGAACTGCTGAACGTCTCAGGGGAAACTCAGTAGTGCCACAGCCAGCAATTAATTCTCTTGGATGTAAATTTTCCACACTTGGGATGCTTCTCCTAGGAGGTGGTGTCGGATGGGTTCCTCCAGATGTCCTGGAGCTCAGGTGGGATCTGGACCTCCCAGCTGCTGCTCCAAACCAGCAGCCCAATAAATCCTCATCTGTCTCTATGCTCTCGGTTATTTTAAATTTTATGGGTCACACCAGAAGGTTTGGTTTGTTGAATTTTAATAGTAGAAAAAAATTAATTATTTGAGAATGAAAACATAGAGAACTGGTTTGGCTCTTAGCAAAAACAACCTCCATCCGTGCTAATAATTCATTCCTTGAGGGCTGCGTTTTCTTTGGACCTTCATGTTCACACTCCTTGCTTTAGCTTCACTTATTTTACCTGCCTGACTCTTCCCAAATCCAGAGTTCAGCCCAATTCCTGAGTCAGGGCTTGGAGAGCACAACCAGATACAATAACAACTCCTCCTTTTCCAATAAAACCTGCTCAGATACCAGCTTCAAACGGGCTTTAATGAGACAAATGAAATCTCCTTGGGTTGTGTTTCACCTCAGCTTAAAAGGAAATTATTCCCCAATAATTCACTAGAGTGACCCTCTGCAAACAATATTAGCTGAAATCACTGCACTTCATTATCTTTATAATAACAACACACAGAATTCAAGGTGGCTGAGAATTCCTTGGAGCAGCACGGCCCTGTGTTAATAACAGGATGCGAAACCAATGCTTTGGGACTCTGGGGAGGAAAATGACTTATTTATAAAGCACCTTTTCTCTCTTTTAAGTGACACTGAATCACTCCAGGTCGCAGGTAATTAAAGCACAGGAAATGAAGGATGGGATTAAAGAGCTGGAGTTCCTTTATTTAGCAAAGAGCCCCATGGATCACAAAATCACAGAGTTATTTAGGTTGGAAAAGACCTCGGAGATCATCAAGTCCAACCCCGTGAAAAGTCACAAATCAACTGTGTAAATACAGCAGTCCACAACCCGCAACCACTGCAAAAGCACAAAACTGAATTATCTTTCAGAAATCCTCCCTGAAAGCTCCTTTTTCAATAAATGCGCTCCATTTTTTTATTAAGACAAATAAATAAATAAAAATGTTCCATAAATAAATATATACCAGCGAACATCCTGGGAGCACTGCAGCTCTACTGAGTCGTAACTCCCAGCAAAAAGAAATTTGGATGTCTTATCTAGACCTGCTTGTTATCATTGATCCTGGGAGTGCCAGAACAGCACAGGCACTGATCTGAAAAGGCAGGAAAAAAAAAAGCCTGCACAGAACCCGAAGCGCTTTTCAGCTGGATTTGAAAAAGATGCAGACAATGAAGTTTTTTCCCTTTACCTGGCGAGGGATGATATTTCAACTATTTGATCTGAGGAAAAGAGGCATCTGCTTGAAAATCCAGCAGCCAGCGAGGCTTGTTATACAAGCAAGGTTGTTTTCTTCAGTGGTTTTTGAGAGCAAACTTTCCCCCGCCAAGGCTGGTGACAAACAAGCTCCGTGCTTTGACATCTGCTGCACGAGCTGAGTTGGCTAAATTGAATCCCCTTCTGTCTCCTCCAAACTGCCTTGATATGGCAGCAAATAGGGGAAAGAGGCTTTTCTCTGCCCGTTTCAAAGCTTTCCCAAAGAGACAGGAAATGCAGTTTGTGGGTTCAAGAGGAAAAGGGGGAATGGAGAATTAACACATGGAATTTGGGAGGTGATTTCTCCTCTGTAAATGGGGCTGTGCATATTTACAGATCAATTTAGAGCTTTCTCAGCATCTTCTCTACCTTTCCACTTTGCTGCATGAGAAAAAAGCTGAATTTAGGGGCCACTGCTCACCTACAGCAGCTTTGGAGGGGACGGGTGTTTGGAGAAGTGAGGACACCATGAAGAGGTCTCAGGTGAGGAAGGTTCCCTGCAGAAAAGACAGGACACAAGGAATTATTGCCATCTGCTCACTCATACAATTCAAGGGTTTTTGTTGTTTTCTAAATTGTTTTAATTGATTTTTTTTCCCCTTCAAGGGCTGCCCAGGGAGGTTTGGAGTCCCCATCCCTGGAGGTGTCCAAGGAATGACTGGATTGGGCAGGGTGATAAGGTGGGGATTGGGCACAGGTTGGATGATTTCGGAGGGTTTTTCCAAGCAAAATCATTCTGTGACTTCCTAATTTGTCTTTTGCCACTTTTCACCTTTCAGGCTTTTGATCAAATCTGCTCCTATTTCCCTACCAAAGCATTCAACCCTTCAGGAATATGGGGTGAACTAAATATTTTTGGTTTATGCTCTTAGCAGAGACTCCACGCTGTCCCTGTGCTCCTTCCCCAGCCTTGTCTCCCAGTTTGAGCTGTTATTTTTCCCTTAGCTGCTCTGTCAGGACTTTGACTCATCGTTTTTGTCAATCAGAGAGGATTGTGAAGGATTTCCTCCTCAGCTGGGGCAGGATCTGGAGCCCAGGAACGAGCCCAGGCCAGCTGGGTTGTGTGAAACCTCCTGTCTCCTGTGCACATCACAATGAATCCCCTCAAGCTGATTTTCAATTATTGAAAAATGGCTTTAAATACCAAACCGTGCTGCAGAGACAAGGAGCCCGAGATTGTGTGAAAAGATCTATTTTGTCCTTTTGGAAATCAATTTATTGCTCAGAGCTGCTATTTAAGCTGATGTTTGCTTTTCAATCACATCGAGCCACTCCAGGATACTCGGTGTCCTATCATCCTCAATCTGGGGGATTTTAGGGATGCTGGGAAGGAGCTTTGCAGGGATGCTCAGAGGGAGAATCTGCTCTGCAAAGGGAAGAATGAATTCCAATAATTTTGGACCTCCAGTTCTTTGGCATACATTGAGGGAATGATAAAAAGTTGTAAATTAAGAATCATATTAAAAATAAAAAAAAAAGAGTGATTTGAAATTTGGGAGGGGGAGGCTTTGCCCAAAAGCTGTCCCAACAATTTCAGAACACACAGCAGTGACTGAGTCCCCCCAGCTCTCACCCAGCCACTTTCTGCCCGTTGTGGTGCATTTTTATGGGGCTGACAAAATGCAGAGGCAATTCCAGCTTTTCCCTGGGAATCTGGTGTCACACCATGGATATTCTGTTCATTCAGCAGGGTTCCAGGTGAATGTAGATCAGCCCTGGGCACCCCAGGCCAGGCTGGATCAATCCAGCCCAGTTTGTGTCAAAGGCACCGACAGCAGCTCGAAAAGGGCTCAATAATCAACTCCTCTCTGAAAGACAAAGTCAGCCCTCAAAGGCAAAGTTTTGCAGGCACTTTCTTAAGACAGTTGGCCAGGAAAAACTGACTTTATTAATTATTCAGCTCACCGGGGTGACTCCCAGTTAAACAGCTCCATGCATTCTGTAAGTAGGCTGAAACCACTTGAAAATTCCTTTTAAATTCTGCTTTTCTGCTCAGGAGTGGGGTGTGTTTGATCAACACCTGAAATATTAAAATACACCTTGAAACTAAAAGAATCCAAATACCAGGAAATCATCTGCAATAAACATGGCTTTTCCTATGATATATGAAATTATACAGCAAGAAATATGGATTGAGAATCCAAATTAGTTCTTTGTAGAGAAATGGGTTGGACCAAACAAATTTATCAGCATTTTCAGTCAAATATCATTCATATTTTTATATGAACAATGTTTGCTTAACAGGCTGAGATATATTTTATCCAAAATGAATGCAATTCATCCAAATTTAAACCATTTCTATTACAAATATTCACCCACCACCAGTTCTGTTTTATTCCTTTCAACCCCTCCCTGTGCTCATCCTCCACCTCTCACTGTCCCCTTGCATTGCTTCCCAGAATGTTTTTATCCACTAAACTAATTTTTTATCTATTAAAATATTTAAATAACACTCTAATTTTCAATTTTACTTTCAAAATTACCATATCTTACTGTCCCTTTCCCCTTTGTTGCATGAAATCCCTGCCTTCTGGGAGTGAATCCCACCCTCCATCTGCACCAGCTTCTCCAGCAGAGCCCCAGACATGGATTTGTTCTCTGCTCAGACACTTCACAATCATCAAACAGAGCAGCCAGCTCGTATCGATGGAAAATCTCCACTTGCAACTAAGAATGTCAATTATTCGATATTTCAGGATTCTGTCTTAAGCTCTGCCAGGAGTGTTACTTCCACAAGTGACAGAACCTGGCTTCTCCCCAGCTCCGCAAGAGGCAAACACCAAAGGCCACTTTTTGCTGATGCAGTTGGAAGGATTTGGAGCATAATTAAAAAGCCAAAAGGATTTCAGAAAGTTGGAAGGGAAGGGAAGGAGAATAAAAGCAAAACAATTCAAAAATATAAGTCTGAGGGGGAAAAAAATCTATATTCTGATTTTTTTTAAATTCTAGTTTTACCTATAGTACAATTGTGCTCCTCAAACACTCTCTGGGCATGGATGATCCTGAGCAAGGGTTGTTGGAATCGGGTGGCTGCCCTTATTCTAAGGCAGGGATTTAACATGATCTGGGGTGGTTTTTATATTTTATTGGAGGAGACAAGGAGAGTTTATGTGCTCAGTTAACACCGGGCAGGAATTTCCAGTGAGGAGTCTCAGCTCTCCAAGCCAGGCAATTCCTGCCTGGGAGAACATCCCTGATTTCCCTGGATCTGGGAAAAGCTCTCCCAGCTGAACTGGAATGGAAAGCAGCACTTCTGGAAGTGCTGGTGATGCCTAAAGAGGCCAACCCAGAAACAGAGACTGGACAGCAGCAAGGGAATAAAGGTGGATATTTATTGGAAAGGCCTTCAGAGGCACACCCTGGGCAGGCCAAAGGCTGCACCCAAGATGGACCCCGAGTCACGAGTTCTTCACACTTTTATAGCTTTGCTCCATTTGCATCTCAGCCCAATTTCACCAATTAAACTTTAGCTAATGATGGAATTTCCCCTCAGCTTGCCCCCCTTCTCAAGATACTGGGTTACACATTTTGGGCCTAGGCCGGGCTGGGTGTCCTTGGAGAGCAGCCTGGAGAGGCTTTGTTCTGTCTGTCTCAGCATGAGAGAGCAGCAGCTCCCAGGCTGCAGGACACTGCAGAGTCACACACCAGGAACATGCAAAGATTTGTCACTAAAAGCCATCACTTCTCCCACAGGTGACACCGAGTGACTTCAGAGCTGTGCTCTGTCTCCAATATAACAAATTCAGGCTGTCAGCCTCCTTTGAGTCCAGCATTAACTCCAAAAAAACTTATAATCAATTACCCCTTCAATTTTTTAGGAATCTTGGGAATTGTCTGCATTTAACAGGAGGTGACTGCAGTACCTCAAACTCCTTTTGCATCAGCTGCAAGGAATTATAATTTTCCCTGGCACTGCTGAATTGTTGAAGGCATCTTTTATTTTGGGAACTTCAGGCATCCCTCAGACATAATTCAAGAGGGCTGGCAGCAGTTACCCCTCGGAGAAAAGTGCTGCTGTCCCTTTTCCAGGTGAGCCATGGACACTTTAAGTGCTTTGCTTGAGGCCAGGAGTGAGTTCTGGGAGAGCCAGAACATCCCTCACCCTGCTGCCAACACCAGCTCATGAAAATAGTGGGAATAACTCATGGCAACCTCGGAATTTATGGCAGAATTTAAGGAGTTCATGGTCTGAGCCCACTGGACTAAGAATCCTTCAGCTCTAATTGATGAGATTATTGTTCGTATCCATTCTCACGCGACTGCTTGGGAAAGAATTCCACAAATATATTGTTTTTAATGTTAAAATAACCAAATTTCCCTTAAAGACACCACTGGTGAATTCATTAAAAACAACCCAAGTGCCTTGAAAAACCCACTAAGTCCCAAGCCACAGTTTGGGACACCACAGCAGCCACTTTCCACCCCTAAAAAGCTGCAGTTACTCACAAAAGGGAACAAGGGCCACCACTTTTCCTTCATCAAGCTGGGATTTGTTTTTCGTCCTCCTGAATGAAAATTTCCAACGTACAGCCATCATTCGGAGGAGAGAGCTGTTTATGGATCATTTCCTAAGATTTCGTGTGTTCTCCTTTCAGCTATAAAAAGGAAATTGTTGGTTATGATTCATTGGTCAGCCCAATGCAAATGCTGCCCTTTAAATATGGCGTGATTAATTTAATAGTTCCCTTCTGCTGCAGGAAATGATCCCCTGGATAGAAACAAACATTCCTATTCCCGAGGAGTTTCACATTGTTTTTATAACGCTTCCAGCAATGGTATAAACAACTCAGAAGTCTCAGAGACGTTTTCAGTGGTAATTGCCATATGTCACTATTAAAAATTATCCTAATTCTTGCCCAATTACAATAAAATGAAATATCTCCATGGAAATGGCACAGGAGCATTTACCTGGTGGTTTCCCAGCCTCTGGATGTTGTGATTCCCAGAGTGACTGGGATTTTAAATTGTTTTAGAAAGGGGAGGCTAAAATATGCAAATAAGTCCAAGACACAGAAAGCAGCTCAATTAATTTTCAGGAGGTGCTGAATGGGAGGATTTTGAATAGAACTTGGTTGTAGGGGGAGAAAAAAAACCCCAGCATTGCCCAAATCCATCAATCTTCCCACAGGACCAAAACTCTCTGTTGTAGCATTCCATATTCATCATTTTTTGGGGACAAGCAACTCTTTTTGTTCAGTGAAAGGTATAAAATCCCTCGGCTGCTGAGCACAGCTTTGTCATGTTCCCAGGGCAAGGATGGCAATTTTTTACATGGAATTGCAATGTCGGAGACACTCGGAATGTGCAATTAGCCACGGCACGCTGCAATTTGGCTGTCAGCAGGGAGGAGGAGATTCCTCCTCCGAATCCCTCAGGATTTTCCTGCAGTGCCATGAAAATGTCCCCTGTGCTGGTGTTGCAGGTGCCTGATGAGACAAATCCTGCCCTCACAGCCCACCTGCAACTCCGTTTTGGGGTTGGAAAAAGGCTGGGATTTTTCCAAGTTGGCTCCAACTAAACCAAATCTGCTTCAAAACCCACACTGGAGGTGACCAACTACATCTAAAGCACTTTAGAGTTCATTTATTTGGATAAAGAAAGGCTGGGTGGGGTTCAATCCATACCATGACCAACCCCAAGTGTCACAGGGGGTTCTCCAAGGCCTGACCTGCAGAAGACACCACAAACACCTCATAAAGTCACAGCAGCCACCCCTTTTTGCTGAGATCCCAAGTGTTCCAGGTGATCCCCTGCACTGCTGGACAGAACACCAGGCTCACTCAGTCCTTTGCCATGGAAAACACCAGGAAAATCCCAAAAAAAGGCTGGAGTTGTGGGTCTGACTCTGCAATTGAAGGAATCTCTGCAGGAAGACCTGGACTGGTGACATGCCATGAGCCCACAGCCCCTGGAGGTCCAAGGAGAGGCCCAAAAACACATTCCCATTCCAGGGAGACTCAGACTGAGCACATCCATCTTTAATGATGGAGCACACGGGAACATCCTCTTGGATTTGTCAGCTTGGGCTGTTGCTTTTTGTTTAAAACAAGCTCAATTTTATCCTTGGAAGAGTAGGAACGCGTACAGCAGCAGCCTAAAAAAAAAATCTGTGGGGTTTAAGTTGACTCCTCAGCCCACGGTAGGAGGCAAAGAAACAAACCTGATTGCCCTTGTTCAACTCTCCTTGTGGAAAAACTGAGGAAGAAAGGACAGAGGAGGAAACTGCCAGACCCTGGACTCGTCTCAGGGCTGAAGGTCAAACATCTCAACGTTGTCATGTTCATCCAGAGGCAGCCCGAGCCTCCCTGTCCCCAGGGGCTCCAGCATATGGCTGTGCTAGAGAAAGTCCCCCGGGCTGAAAAGGAGGTTGCATTAATATTTCACATCACATTCAAGCACAAGTCCTTCAAGAGACTTTCCAGCACTTCTCCGTGCACCTGGAAATCCTGTGTTCGACTGCTTTCTTACCCAGGCACACGGGGGGATGTGTCCAGCTGTGCTCTGCAGCTGCAAACATCTGCCTGGAGCTGTGCCACCTGCCCGGGCCAGCTGTGAGCACACGTTCTGTCACCAGCCAGACGATGAATGACACTGAGTGTCAGAGCCTGATCCAAGAGATGGGACCAACTCTGTTATTTGCCACTTATTACTTAAAAAATCAAACAAGGCATCAGTCTCAGGATTTATAGGTTTAACAGCAAGTTGCCAAAACTGAGAAAGTCACGAGTTTCAGAGTTCCATGGCAATTTATACCTTTTCAGTCCAATAGACAATTAACACGAAACTTTGTTTTGATTTTATAACCTGTCACCTTTGGTACTTTTTACTGCATTGTGTCTGTTCCTTGACCAATAACTTGTTAGCTCATGTACACACAGATACTTCTATTATAACATCTAAATTCTTAACTTAAACTATAAAATCATATTATCATACTTAAAACCCTTCACCATATCACCCAATGCATTTTTTTACTTACAACTACAGAAACATAGGTTTAGAATTCTTCTGCTTAAGATCTGTATACTTTTATCGTTACATCAACCCAAGCTCTTTCCAAGGCTGTAAATTAAACTCATTAGTGTTTGTGGGGCTTTCTACTCCTCCGATTCCCACAACTGAGGAATGTTGCATGGAGGAAATCAGTGACCATTTGACAGCAGAAGAGGACAGAGCCTCCAGCTGCCCCAGTGGAGGCTCAGGTTGGATATCAGCAGGAATTTCCTCATGGAAAGGGAGCTCAGGCCTTGGCAGGGGCTGCCCAGGGAGGTTTGGAGTCCCCATCCCTGGAGGTGTCCAAGGAATGCCTGGATGTGGCACTGGGCCAGAATTGGTCACAGGTTGGACTCGACGGCCTTGGAAGGCTTTTCCAACCTTAATGAGTCTAATTAAGCTAAAAAAAATTAAACTAGCTGAATTTCCTAATGGAAATTATTTGCCCTTTCCCAATCACCAGAGCCCAAAGCTGTGCCCCTTTATCTGTGCTACAACACAGCAGGGGAGCAAAGCTCGTAGGGAAACCCAGGATCAGCTCTGCATTTGTCTCCAACAATTATGGAAATTGGCCATTTCCATACATTTTAAACTTCTCGGCGTTCTCTGAAGATCTTCCCAGGAAATAAACCTTTTATATGATCAATTCATCCAGCACAAGCGGGAAATACAGATCTGTATTACACACATCTCCCCGTCCAGGCAGCTTTCCAAAATACCTTTGCCATGAATTTCAGCTAATTAAGTCATTTCCAAGGTACAATATTGCCTGGAAGAAGAAGTTAATGAAATGAGTATATGATCCTTTAGCTAAGCTTCATAGTTTAGGAAAGAATTTGAACCTGTCATCAGGTCAGTGTGAAATTATTCATGTTTAAGGCTAAAATGATTCTGAATTAGCCTGAAGTTAATAATATGCTTGATAAAGGTTTTCGTGGAAGGAAACCCTAGAAAAACCCTTGTGGACTTTTTAGTTTAGCTTTTTCTGAGATGGAATTTCCTAGAGGAAAGACGAGCCATGCAAACAGTGGCTTTGATCTGCTAAACTTCATATAAAAATTTGTCATTAGCACTCACAAAAATTAATCTTTCTGCATCCAGAGTGATTTATGCTATGCACACTTATGAGATGTGCATCTCCACACTAGATATGATAAAAAGTGGATTTGATCGACTCCACTCATCCTTCAGCAGCCCTGATCACTTCTGAAGGTACTTTGCCCTCATCAGTTCATTTTCATCTGAACTATATCTTATAATCCCCATGTTTGTGCTTCCAGCAGCTGCAGAAGAACAAAGCCCTGCTCAAGAAACATTTCCTTGCAGGACATGTAATTATTAAATTGGGTTCTAATTACAGATCAGAAATTACAGACACTTCTTTAACGAGAAAATACCCAGAATGCCATAGAGAAATTCAATGCCTATTTGAAGTTAAACTAAGAGCATTTTGAGGTTTTTTTTTTAAAAAAAGGAAGATATTTCGGGCTCAAATCATGCCTCCTGTATGAATTACATATGATTATATTTAAGGTGCTGCTAGGCATTAGTGTACACAAATATTACTTCCTATTAAAACATCTAAAAACTCCTGTCACTTCTGTGTGGCAGCAGCAGCCAGAAGAGCCGTGCAGTCGGCATTTTCTGTGGGAAAAGGAAGGAAAGGTGCCTCTGGATATGTTCTTTCTATAGAAAGACAGACATCAGGGTGCAGCCAAAGCCCTCCAGGGAAGCCTGAGCTCCAGCATGAGCACTCCCAAAAAGCAGCTGCGAGCCAAGGGAAGATTACAGAGATTAAAGCAACCAGCAAACGCTTGGTGCTGGCTCCAGCTGAACCTCAGCTCCACAGCAGCACCCAAAAACCGAGGGGACAGGCACCAAAATGCAAAATGCAGCACTGTTTGACCCAAGCAAAGGCTGGTGGCTTAAAGCAGAGGTAACGTGGAGGTAAACACCTGATGTTTGGCCCAGCACTCACCGGGCTCGTGGTGCCAAAGGCAGGGACAGGGGACATCCACAACCCACAGGTGGTCACCCCACAGCCACAGGGCTGGCATGGGTCAGCCAAGGAAATTCCATCCCGAGTGATCCCAGCAAAGAGAGACCCCCCAAAACACAGCTGGGGCAGCAAATGATGGAAACCAGAGTTAGGACTTCACCACTTGGCCAAAGGCATCACCCTCAGGGTGTCACAGCCGTGGCTGGGGGCTCCAGAGGGAGCTGCACCAGTTCTCCCAGTTGAGTGAGATCAGCTTCCACAGAATCCCAGGATGGGTCAGGCTGGGCCCACAGAGGGTCACTGGTGTCACCTCCCCTCTCCAGCAGGGCCACCCCAGAGCACGTGGCACAGGATTGTGTCAGGGGGTCTGGAATTTCCCCACTGAGGGACACTCCACATCCTCTTTGGCAATCTGTGCCACTCACCCCCACAGTAAAGCAGTTTTTCCTCTTGTTCTGGTGGAAATTCCTGCCCATTGCCTCTCATCCTATTGCCTGGCCCCACAGAGCAGAGCCTGGCTCCAGCCTAAGGACATTTTTGGGATCTGCTTTTCCCAGTCAGCACAAAGAGAGAGGCTGTGTGAGCACCCTTCTAGCAGCTGTCCTGTAAAATGAAGGAAGGAAGAGGATCCAGCCCACTGCATCTGATCTACCTCACCAGGCTCTGTCTGGGGTGGCTGGAGAGGGAAATGGGGTCTGTCAGAGCCTTATTCGAGAGACAGGACCAACTGTTATTTGCGACTTATTACTTAAAAAAAAAATCAAATGAGGCATCAGTCTCAGGAGTTACAGGTTTAAGAGCAAGTCATAACCAAAGAAAGCCACAAGTTTCAGAGTTCCATGGCAATTTATAACTTTCTGGTCCAATAGACAATTTACACGGAACTTTGTTTTGATTTTATAACCTATCACCTTTGGTACTTTTTACTGCATTGTGTCTGTTCCTTGACCAATAACTTGTTAGCTCACGTACACACAGATACTTCTATCATAACATCTAAATTCTTCACTTAAACTATAAAATCATATTATCCTACTTAAAACCCTTCACCATATCACCCAATACATTTTTTTACTTATAACTATGGAAACATAAGTTTATAATTTTTCTGCTTAAGATCTGTATACCTTTATTATTACATCAACCCAAGCTCTTTCCAAGGCTGTAAATTAAACTCATTAGTGTTTGTGGGGGTTTCTACTCCTCCATTTCCCACTGGGGTCAAATCCAGCTCCAGCAGACCCTTCCCAGCATCCCACAGCCCCTGAGGATGGAAATGGGTGAGGAGAGGCAGAGTTACAGTTCTTAAGATTTTGCTGCCATCTTCTGATGAGAAGACATCACATGGGGAGAAATGCAGCTGCTGGGCAGCACCACATCCCCCCCTGTGCCCTGGAATGATCCCATGGGAAACCCAGCTCCTTTGGCTCCCAGCAGCCTCCTGGGATCATTTGGATAAATTATTTAAATTCCTGCTCAAATTCCTGCTCTAAACTTCAGGAAACAGCCCTGTGTGTGTACCATAGTACCTTCATCAGTGCTCAGCAGTTAAACACCATCATACTGTGTTTAATAGCAAATATTTTATCAGTCAAAACTCCTCCCTGCTTCAATTTCCAAAAATCAAAGGTTACATTAAAATCACAGCTTTAAATCTGAGGCATGGATGAATTTTCTTCAAATTTTACTTTGTTCTCTAAAAATGGGTTAAATATTTTGGTCTCTCACTTCATGGAATATTTTCACATTGGTAGTTCTTGAAAATAAAAAAAGAGACTTTATGTAACATGCAGAAAAATCAACCTAGCATTAAAATAAACTTCTTCTGAGGATAATGATGAACAGCCTACTTCTCTTTTGCATTACAGAGGCACCAACCCTGCTCCCTTCTCAAAAGTACCACACACAACTTCAGCTAAAACACACAAAGCAGCTAAACTGGAGCAGGAACAGTTCCCTTGCAGTGCCTTAAGCTGCAAAGTTTTTGCAGTAACTCAGAATTTGGGTTTTTTCTGTGCCACAATGAAAATCAATCCACACATTTCTGTTCTAGTGCTGTTTATTTTATCCTCATTCCCTGTTCCTCACTGAAGACGAGCTGAAATATTCCTTTGAAAGCAGCTCCCTTTTGCTCGGTGGAATGTCACAATAAAAACACTTCAGAATATGGAAGAATTCACTTCAGAATTGAGCCATTGAGGGGCTTTTCTCCCTTCTTGTAATCCCAGAATGGTTTGGGTGGGAAGGGACCTTAAAACTCCCCCAGTGCCATGGGCAGGGACACTTTCCACTCTCCCAGGCTGCTCCAAGCCCCATCCAACCTGGCCTTGGGCACTGCCAGGGATCCAGGGGCAGCCACAGCTGCTCTGGGCACCCTGTGCCAGGGCCTCCCCACCCTCCCAGGGAACAATTCCTCCCCAATATCCCATCCATCCCTGCCCTCTGGCAGTGGGAAGCCATTCCTCCTTGTCCTGGCAATCCAGGCCCTCACCCAAATTCCCTCTCCCCTTCCTTCACTGCACTTAGGATAAACTGTAAATTCCATTGTAGGTACTTCAAAATTCTTAATATTGTGCCTGGATATGTAATTAAACAGTAAAATTTAAAAAATCACCTGTTTGTATTCATTTTTTCTTCACTGTTCCTGGACTTCAGTGGCCACCTACATTTACCCCAGGAGCAAACACTGGACAGAGCTGGGAGAAATTCTCTAATTGTGGAAAAGAGAAAACTCCCAGCCCCATTTCCTGCCAGCCTCTGGAGAGGAGCAGTGCAAGGTGTGTGAGAGTCAGATCAAATCAATCCACGATGTTCTCTGGAAGCTGGCACAAATTCCAGGTGTCCTTGAGCCCAGCACTTTGTGCCTACCAGGAACATGTCAATTTGTCTTGATTTTCTCACCAGATCCTCCCTAGAAAGGAGCAGGGATTTATCCCAAGCTTGGATAACCTCTTGTGGAATAAATCACCAATTTCTCTTCAGCAATGAGCTCCACAGCATCAGACTAAATTTAAATGATGGGAATAACCAGAAATCCATAATACCCCACGATTATTGCTGAGCTTTGTTTACTTCCACAAACCTAACGCCACCTGATTAAATTTCACCGTGTTTACACATCACACCCTGGAGTTCCTCAAACAGCAGAAAATGAGATTGACTCTTCAGCAGGAGGTGCTAATGGAATGCAAATCCATCAATTCCCAATGTAGCAGATTGCATTGTTTGCCATGGATGTGGATCTCCAACACTGGCACCACGCACACCCTTAACGGGCTCACAGCTCATCCAAAGTGCTTTCACTTCATATATTTATCCTCATGCATAATTGATTGATATTTCTTGCATAATTGCTCTTTTCTTTTTAAGGGTTTAAAGGTTTTAGTTCATCTGTGTGGAATGGTTGGGGAATTTAGGCAGGAAAAGTCACGAGCACACAGACACGGAATTCACTGCCAAAAAATCCATGTTCAGCAGGAGAGATTTGCTTTCTGTGAATTATGTTCATTCTTAACCAACCTGCTGAGGAAGGTCACGTCTAGAACATGGATTAATAATCAGAATTTAAAAAATAAAATCTATTAAACATCTCTCCTCCTGCTGCCTTTCAGGAACACAAATAATCAACAATACCAAAGCGTTCTCCTTAGGGAACATTCCCCTTATCTTTGATCAAATGGCTCTTAAACTGAGTTTTCCATCACAGGATATTTCAATCTCTGCTTGTGCTGTCTTAAAGTAGAAAAAAGCTTCTGTCTGGGCTTCCAAAGAAGCCTAAATCAATATTCAATGAAAAATACAAAGCTGATCAAATCTCCTGCAATGAATAAATGAGAAGCAGAACTTTTTTGCTTCATTTCCTGGAAAAAGGCGTGGAAAGGAGTCTGTTGGGCTGAAAAAAACCCAATCCGACATCTCTGTCCCTAAGCCATCACTTTTCCTGTGATGTTTTTCAGAATTAAAGGCCAATCCTGGTAGAAAATTCCATGAGACCAAAATCCATCACCATTTAAGGTTCCTGCAGCCTTAAATCACCTCAAACACATATTATACTTAATTAGGACTCACCTAACACTGAGGAACAATACCCAACAGAACAATATTTCTCCTAAATTCCCAATTGGCTACTAGAGCCTTCCAGGTCATCAAAATCCAATTTAAAAACCTATTTTCCTTTTTTTTCCCCTTAAGTTCAGAAATAGAAGCCTTTCCTAAAATTGCAGTGATGCCTCCACAGCGATGATACCACAACGAAGGAAAACAAGAGACAAAATAAACAGCAGCCAGAGGCTAAAGCAGAATTTTCAAGATTACTCAATGCTGTGCTGTAAAATCATCCCCTCACACAGAAGATTTAAAATTTCAGGCAGAAATTCAGGTAATTATGGTTATAAAGAACACTGAGTCTATTGAAGGTTTACAAAACCATGGAAAAATGGCAAATTTGGGGCTAAATCACCTCGGTGACTCACAGAAATGTGTGTTTTTATCTACAACATTTTCAGAGGTGCCCGAAATGTTCTTCTTTGCCCAATTTCCTCTCTGTTTTCCTGTTATCCGTGAGGATTATCACATCCCATTCATTGAGCCAGGCAATGCCAACATTCCTGATGTATTTGTTTCACCTGATGTTTATTTTGCTGAAATTTTGAGCACAAAAACACCTTTTATGCCCATTTTTTATTTAAAAAAATACTTATTAACGTGTGGGAAATGTAATGGTCTTCTAACAGCATAGTTAATTACTGATATTTTTTCCTATTAGTGAAATGCCATTAATGCCTCTCAACAAATAGCCCAGACAAATGTTGGGAGACATTTTTAGATGTCTTGTCCAGAATGCTGTGAAGATGATGATGAATAGACATTCTCAAGGGTGTAAAACATAAAAATCTCTTAGTCCTTACTGCTTAGTCCTTAACTATAAGGAGAAAACAAACTCCTAATGGATTTTGACAGATAATGAAGTTGCAGGGATGAAAAAAAAATGTGCACTGGTTGTCTTTGATGTATTGTTTCTTGAGGTGGTACCACAGTCTAATTTTGCTGCTAAAATTCCTCCCTGATAAATCACTTGGTCGTGACATTTAAATGAAGGCAAAAAGAAGAGGCTTAAAATTAAGAAGTCTTTATGAATATGTTGTTGCAGTGGATAAATGGATTTATAGCAACAGCACGAAAATCGATAACTCTGTTAAAATGGAGAAGTGATTTTCTCCTTCACCCCACACCCAGTGGGCTGCAGGTTACTCTGAAAATACAGAAATGTCATAAATTGAAAAAACATCAGAATTAGGGCACTAAAAGTGCGAGTTTTTGGGGTTAGGACACTTTTAATGAGTGCTGCAGTTACTTCTTAGAGCATCAGCAATCCAGATAAAATAAAGTTGGAGTTTTGCTGTCTGATGTTAAATCAATTCCCAAAAACGGGGCTGAAAATGAAACCAACTCCTCCACGGAGCTGCTTCCAGCCAGAGCAGCCAAAATCAATGGGATCAGGGCTTGGAACTGTGCCACAGCCCAGCTCTCCACACCACAAACCACTTCCAAACAATCCACGGGCACAGAAAAGGTTTGTGTTTTGTTCTGTGAGGAGTCACTGGAGTGATACAACCCCAAAACCGCCGGAGCCACCGCGGGAAAATGGGAATTAAAGTGACAGAATTGGTCACACGCTGATTGAACTTGTGGAGTTTCCTTCTCCTCTTGCTTTTGGCAGGGCTGTGGAGTCAGTGAGGAATCAGAGAGGAGATCTGGATATGAGCCCATCGGAGAGTGGGGATTCATTTTAACTTCCCAAAATTCTAGGGAAAGACATTCAGCCCACTTCTCACGGGATGAGGGATGTGTGGGATGTTCCTACCCTCCAGCCAGGGTGGTTCATCCCCCTGTGAGAGGTTTGTAAGAGCCTCTCTGCATAACTGCTGCTTCAGGGGGCATGGAAATCTTTATCCCACGCTGGCTCATCATCCTCCTTCCCATCCTACGGATAACTCCTGCACCAGGGTCCTCCAGTGGCAGCTGAACCTGAGCAGAGCAGCAAAGGACTGTGCAGTGGGGGCAAATCCCACCTTCTCCTGGCTGAACTTCCAGAAAAATAATCATTTATTTCCCTGTTTTATAGCCCTGATTGCCACAGGGCTCCTTCTGCTGGTTCTCCCTGTCTGCACATCTCCCAAGTCTTTGCCCACGTCCTCTCCTGGAGTTTCCCAGCAAGTCCGTTCTCCCTCACAATTCCCCTACAAGGAATTCCCCCACAAGGGCCTGGAGCGCCAGGACAAGGGGAATGGCCTTAAAGTGCCAGAGGGCAGGGTTAGATGGGATTTTGGGAAGGAATTCCTGCCTGGGAGGGTGATGAGGACTGGCACAGGCTGCAGCCAGCAAGGGTCACACCTGACAGCACCATCCAACTTCCTCTGCCACAACAAAATAAACCTAAACTGGGCCTACATTTATCTCTTATCCTCATCCCCCTCCCAGCTAAAAATCCTGTCCCAGGAAGGTCCATAAATGAATTTCCCCTGAGTACAAAGGAGCCCATTACTTCCCATGAGGTCACCCAGGTGTTGAATAATCATATATTTAGTCCTTGCAGAAGGGATGTGAAAGCCTCCAGGCCAAGCAGGAGCTCTGAGGGAACACTACACCCACATGAACATGATATTTATCTGTACCTGATGCCGTGAGATGCTCAGTCACACATCAATAACCAGAGCTAGGGCAGTGCTGAGATGAGACAACTTCTTTTAACCAGCACAGAGCTGCTAGACAAATACCCTCAGTGACAATTTTCTTAATTTGTCCTGCTGATAAATTCTCTGGGCAACAACTTTCTCAATTTTTCCTGCAATCGAGCACAGAAGTTTCCTTTCCACTTTAATTTTTGATAATGAAGAGCAGATTCTTTTTTATAATTTAAGCCCCCAGACTAACCCTGGCTTTCAGAGAAGTTTGATTCAAACTTGGTGCCTGAAGCTCCCAGCCCCATCCGCTCATGCCACCAGTGGAAATCTGAAAGGGGAAGTTCAGCTGCTGCCCATCCAAATGAAAACGGTTCCCTCCGTTTGAAAGGATGTGGAATTTTCTCCTAGATTGGATTTGACACTGTATCACTAAAGTGAATATAATTCACTGTGATCTCCTTGCCATTTAGAAGCAATGGCCCATTCATGTGTAAATGCACAGTTAAAGGGGGAAGAAAGTACAGCAGAGGCAGATCATAATGTCATCTGTATCCAAGCAATCACTTCCATTGTGTTCCCGGGATAAAAGGAGAGGTAAATATTAAACAGAAAAAGGATTGTGGTTTTACAGGCATTCAGGAATGCCCATTTCAGTACCAAATCCAGTCACTCACTGTATTTCTGTGATCAGCCCTTAGTCTACACACCATGGGAGTGGATTACAAAGGCAAATTCTGTTTAATACTGAATCCCACCTACTCTGCAGACAGAAATTAAGCATTCCTGCAGGGAATAATCTTAGATAATTCCACATATCTGCCACAGAAAGATCCCAGAGCAGGAACCCTTAGATGGGAGTGTGAACAAGGCAGTGAAACGGCATCCTCAGCTGTGGATTCCAGGGGTGTTCTGAACACAAGGGCACAGAAAATGCTTGAAAGAAATTTCCTTATCTATTTATTAAGCCAGAAGCCAAGGGTTAACTGAGTCCTACAGCGCTAAGGGAATACGGAGTGACTAATAAAAAGAGAAATTTTAGAATAATAAGGTATGGAAATATTGAAGGCCTGTCCTCACATAAAATAATCATCATGGGACAGGGCACAAATGAGCAGGGTGGGGAAAGTGCCATCCAAGAGATAAAGGCAGAAGCCTCCACACTGCCATAATATTAGTTTAAAAGGCCCTGATTTGTTTATAGACCCATGTCCAAAGGGATTTTAGACACCACAGTTTCAGCCCTATCTCAGTGCTCCTGGGTGAGGAACCCTGAGGCTCTTCCTGCAGCGCAAAACCTCCCACAGCAGTGCCCTGGTTTGAAAAGTAAAATATAAATAAACAAACAAGCAAAGGGATCGCTAAAATGGGCTGTAAATAATCTGCTCTTTGCTTCAGTGGTCTTTAGGTGAGGGCCCAAGAGCTTCACCCTGCAAATCCTTCCCAAACTGGGGAACTCAGGAAGGGGCTGGCTGGGTTCCTCCATAGCATTTTTTACTGGGGGGGAAAAAAAAAAATAGTCTGAGCTCATCTAGTTTCTAATCCTTATTTCCTTGTCACCATTTCTAATCTAGATCTGATTTTATGGAAAAGACTGCACTCTCTAAAGGATCCAAATGGTGGGAATTCACTGCTGGAGGGTTTTGTTCCTGTTCAGCCCTGCCTGGCTCCGACTGCTGCTCACTTTGGTACAGTTGTAGATGATTACAAGAGTCATTAAGCAGCATAAAATCATGCATGCTGGCTAATTAATGTGGAATTGATTCTCCTTTTAGTTTCATTTTTTATGCCTGTTGAACTCCACTGAAATCAATAAAGCCAAGCTCAGTAAAGACTGCAGTAAAATTGATGTAAGTGAAGGACATCGGGTTGGAGTTTAATGAGTTATAAAATCCAAAGAAACAGAACGAGAAAATCAAACTTCCAGCTCCATCCATGTATTTATTGGAATTCTACGTGATCAGGAGCACTTGGGAAATTTTCCTCAACATTAGAGTCCAAGTGATGCATTGGAGATTCAGTAGAGGAGTGATGAAAGCTCTCAGAGTGATGTAAAAGAGGATGAAAACCCCAAAAAGCTCAAGCTGAGGCTCTGAAAGTTTCCATTCTTTACTCCCACCACAAACCCGCTCCAGATTTGCAAAGAACCTTCCCAAACTTTCCTTCCATTTGCCAAGGGTTGGAATCTCCATCTCCTTCCATTACCAGCCTTCAGCATTCAACTCTGCCTCCCTCCTTACAGATCTCAAGTCTAAATTAGGAAGTTCTAACCCAATTTAAACCACAGAAAGAATTTAAAAATTAAAACTTCACCTGTGCATTCTGCTATTAAAACTTGATCCAAACAATATCTTTCTGGTTTCCTTCCTCCCTCACCCAACACTGCCCGTCTCAGAGCAGTGTTTCCCAAGTTTTGTTTAAGTACATCATTTTTAGCCAGCCCGGGGGTGTCACCGTGCAAAGTTCTAACCCAATTTAAACCACAGAAAGAATTTAAAAATTAAAACTTCACCTGTGCATTCTGCTATTAAAACTTGATCCAGACAATATCTCTGATTTCCTTCCCTCACCCAACACTGCCCGTCTCAGAGCAACATTTCCCAAATTTTGTTTAAATATGATGTTTTTAGCCAGCCCAGGAGTGTCACCGTGCTGTGACACATGAAGCGGGGCTGTCATGTCACATTATGGGATGTGACACAACACAACTTGATGGGCAAACCTGATATGACACCACAACTCTGAGAGATCCGCCTTTATCCATCCACGAGCTCGTGTCACACTCTCTGTGAGAGACACACACAAAAAATTTGCTATTTATCTATTTCTTTTTAGCTGTAGACTCAGCCCTTGACCTTTCAGGGCTGGCTGGAAATGAGC
Source organism: Pachycephala philippinensis (assembly GCA_013397055.1). Lineage (NCBI taxonomy): Eukaryota > Metazoa > Chordata > Aves > Passeriformes > Pachycephala > Pachycephala philippinensis. The sequence continues at coordinate 113,783 of VWZT01012689.1, read as the reverse complement.
AGTGCCAGCTTTGCCTGCCTCGAATGTTTTGACAACAATTCTGCTGATGAGAGGATCGAGTTGTTGCCGTGCTCAAAACCAACCTGCTCTTCACAAAAAATTGAGAGTTGGCTTCAAAAGTGGTTGTATTTTACAGCCTTAATGACATCAGAGCTGGATACAGCACGGCTTTCACCCCCATTCCTTCACAATTTTGGAAAACCAAATTATAAAAATAAGAAAACTTCAGAAATTGCTGATTCCTCACAGAAAAGAAAACAAACAAAAAAAAAAGGCAAATTTCTAAAAGCTGTGTTTAGGTTTTTGCCCTCCCAGGCATTTTCTATGGATATATTCATGGCAGCTTTAGCACAGATTCCAATCAAAAGTTATCCCCGGCAATTAGGCAGAAATACAGGAATATTCCTGTCAGACACATTCCATGATAACCACAGCAACACAGCCAGTCAGCCTCTCCTCAGGGCACATCTATTTTTTAAATGGAAATACACCCAGAATGAGCTGAGTTTTCTTCAGCCTCCCAGCCCAGAGAAGGTGCAGGAAGAGTTTTTTTTATCCAGCCTTGCTCGTCTATTATAGTTCCACATAAACTGCATTTTTCCTGAGGAGTCATCTGGAATTTATAACAGGCCGAAAATGGAGCCTGGGTAATTGGTCTAAAGAGGTTTCTTATTTATCCTCCCCATTTTTATGTTTAATATGAATTATCCAACGCCAATCTGTCCAAATCACACTGGAGGTGTTTAAAAATCAATTTTTCCCTCATCCCTGGTAATCAATGGTATTATTTTACCTTCTATGGCAATTTTGTCAGGGAGATTTGAACCAGATTCCTGCTTATTCCTTCAGACAAATTGCATGGATTCATCCCCCTGGAGCATCAAGGAGTGCCTAAAACCACCCCCAAGGTGTGTGCATTCATCATTCCCTAAATTCTGCTGTAGGACCTTATTCCCTGGGATAGATCCACTGTCCACTTGCATCAGTGGAGAATTCCTCAGTGCCAGCAGCTGGATTTGCATCCAAGAGAAAAATATCCACTCTTTCCACACATTCCTCAGATCAGATCAAGAGTTTTGCCAAAAAACCCCAAAAATTGCTTCATGCTTTCGATTTATGGCATATGGACAAACGGCCAGAATTAATTGTAACATATTTTTAAAAAATCAGGATCCAACTCAGTGTCCAAAGGGAATTCTCTCCTAGGGGTTATTTTTTCCCTCCCCAAATGCAATGCTGACTCACTCAGCACCAGCTCTTAGCTGCTAAAATTTATGACAACAATAAAATGTTGAAGTCAACCTTCCTCGCAGGCTGCAGCTCAGGCTGGAGAGCGTGCCATGGAAATCCAGGGAAGGAGAGGGATCCTGTGATGATCCCACCCCTTCATCACCAACCAAATATCTGCATTTATTCCTCTTTGCATCCTCGAGGTGATGTCAGTCTCAGGGAGCTGAATCCCGAGGGATTTGGGTTCTTCTGCAGCTCTGGCACGTGCTGAGGGAGGAACAAACTCAGCGTGCGCCAGAAAACCGCTCGGGAAGGGCTCCTGGAATTACAGAATATCCTGAGTTTGGAGGGATCCACACAGATCATCAAGTCCAAATCCTAATTTTGAGAGTCCAACTCCTGAAATTGGGATGGGTCTGCTCCTCACTGCAGTCACCAAACTCAGGAAAACCACGTTTTCCTTGGAAAATCCTATAGAATCTGAGTTTTGTTCTAACATCTTACAGAGTCCAGAGCCGCTCACAACACTTGGGTGGTCAATCCACTCTCTCTTCCCAACCCCTGCCTGTCTCTGGCCTCTTTATGTCTAATTAAATTAATTTACACTGATCGCATTGGTTATTAGGCAAGAAGGTGAGCAGACTGGGAGCTGAATAAATATAATAATAAATCAAATAATAAATAACTATAATAATAAATAAATACAATAATAAATACTATAAAAGCTCTGCACTCAACAGGTCGAGCACCATGTACCAAGCTTATCCCTGCCAGGAATTAAAATTAAATGGCAACCATTTGGTGAGAGATTTGGATTAAATATTGGGAAAAAATTCTTCCCTGTGAGGGTGGGGAGGCCCTGGTGCAGGGTGCCCAGAGAAGCTGTGGATTCTTCATCCCTGGGAGTGTCCAAGGCCAGGTTGGAGCAGCCTGGGACAGTGGAAGGGGTGGAATTCGATGAGTTTTAATGTCCCCTATCAATCTAAACCATTTGGGTTTTATGGAAATGATTCCCCACTCCCATCAGCAGGGCTTTACCTGGAGAGCAGAGAGATGAACTATTTAGGGCAGCTTGAGCAGGAGGCAAAGAAAGTTGGGATAATCTGCTGGAAGCCCCTGGACACGGGATCCTGGATGTTTCACTGCCTCGTTTGATGGGTCAGACATCACCCCGTGACTCAGGCTCTGAGTCAGCCTCACGCTGCTGCTGTGGCCTGCAAGAACCACCTTATATAAGCTGCAAATTTCACTTCATTAAGCAGCCCACACACCCTAATTGGCCATGTTTTATTCCGTGCCTCAGCCCTCTCTCGGTCACCTGATGCTCTGCAAAGCAGCTAAAAATCTAAAGTAATTCCATCCTCCAGAAACAAACCCTCCAGGGCCATTTTTACTACCCTAGCAGCCAAATTTCTGGGGGAGTGGGACATCGTTTAGATGTTTAATTAACTCCCAGTTACTTTCCAGACTGTTTAGCTGGCCTGGGAGGAATTTCCACTGCTGTGGGATTATCCAAAGGAGCAATATGAGGAAAAGTGGGATTTCTGTTTTAGAAAGACAATCCCCAGTGTGCAGGCAGCTGCCTAAGCTGTTCTTGCCTTAATGAAGACACATTGATCATCTGCAGGAGCTTTTGTGAAAGAATTTTGTGTTCTTGTATTATATTGGAAAAATCTGCCTGGGAAAGGGGTGGAGCCACCATTCCTGGAGGGATGTAAAAGCCACGCGAATGTGACAATTTGGGACAGGATTTAGTCAAGATGCCAGTGCTGGGTTAGTGCTTGTGATGCCCAAAGAGGCCAACCCAGAAACAGAGACTGGACAGGAGGAAGGGAATAAAGGTGGATATTTATTGGAAAGGCCTTCAGAGGCACACCCTGGGCAGGCCAAAGGCTGCACCCAAGATGGACCCCGAGTCACGAGTTCTTCACACTTTTATAGCTTTGCTCCATTTGCATCTCAACCCAATTTCCCCAATTAAACTTTAGCTAATGATGGAATTTCCCCTCAGCTTGCCCCCTTCTCAAGATGCTGGGTTACACATTTTGGGCCTAGGCCGGGCTGGGTGTCCTTGGAGAGCAGCCTGGAGAGGCTTTGTTCTGTCTGTCTCAGCATGAGAGAGCAGCAGCTCCCAGGCTGCAGGACACTGCACAGTTACACACTGGGAATGCAGCATTGGAAACATATAAAAGTTAAAACCTAAGGCATCAGTAGCACTCGATCTAAGAGGGCTTTTCCAACCTGAAATTCTATGATTCCTGAGATTGCAGGACACATCACACTGTGAAACCCTTCTGGAGGAGTTTCTGATCCCCTGGGACACTGGGAGCAGCTCCCAGCACTCCAAGACAGCTACAGAAACTCCCAACTTTAATTCAAACCCACAGTGCTGCCTCCTTATCTGCCTCCCACTGTTGACATAAGTCTAACAATCTCGTTTAGATATTTATAAACCATTAATAAATCATTAAACACTAATTATATTTCCTTTCTTTCCCCTTCCATTTGACTCTTGCTGGTCCTCATTGCCAAGAATATTTGCAGCCCATGAGCACATTCCAAGGAACTATTCCGTGAAGGATGGCATTTAAATCATTTACAACCAACAAATGCTCTTAGCCAGCCTGGCAGACAGCATCTGTTTATTTAAATGATCTGAGAGGACTCATTAATCCAGAACACACAATAAAATTGTCACTTTGGGGCACGCCATGGGTCAGGAAATGCTGTTTCCAGCCTCGACAAGGCCCAAGGAAGATCCTATCTTGTGCTATTAAGGATTTATCCAGAGAAGCTGGATTTTCCAGTTTTTCCCTGGCCTCTAGATATGGATTTTTTTCAACTTTTAAATGGCTCATGGCTGTCTCATGCCTTGAGAAGAAGTGGCACAGCAGCCACTTCTGTTTCCAGAGGATTTTTGCTCCAGCATTTGCTCAGAGCAGCCTCATTTCCCACTGCACTGGAGCCCTCAGGAGCACAATGCTGCCACAATAAAATGTGGAAAAAGAGATTTTATTGGCCCCAGAGAGATTCTCCACTGACCAAAGTGTTTAAGAGAGTCACAAACCTGCGTTGGCAGTGACAAAAATCAGCTTTTGCCTAACGGAGGCAGCAAGATGCTGTCATTTATTTTCCCTCCCTGGCTGATGAAAATATTTCAAGCTGATTTTTTATTTTTGCAAGAACAATTCCCTCTTATTTTGTAACTGAGCTCATCCCAACATTTCATAACAGATGAATGCAAGAAGGAAAAAAAAAAGCTTTGTGCTGCTCCATTCTTAAAGAGCTAATAAAACTCTCGGATATTGCATTTCAGATATTAAAAAATTATATTTTCTTTCAGAAAAACAGAAAGCCAGAGCTTTTTAACCAGTTGAAATATGTACTCACACAGCAGCTACATTGGGATTTCATGGTTACAATGAGAACACAGATTTTTCCCCTCAAGCTTCCAAAACTGATCTCCCTACTTGACTTGTCTTCTGTTGAGCACAGGTACAGCTAAAATAATAAATTAAAGAGTTTAGCTCTGCTTTCAGCATTCATTTCTCATCGTGATGTTTTAATAAAGCACAACTCCAAGCTGGAAATATTTTTGTCATTAAGCGGATTATAAATGCCACTATTCTTTCTCTGCACCTGGTTCACTCCCTCAGAGGGAAAATCTCAAGCAAATTCACAAGAATCCTGTTGATTTTGTCTCATCACAAACTTCCGCTTCTTCCTAAAATCTATTTTCCTTTAGTAGGATTGAAAAAAAGGAGAAAAAAAAAATCTGTATTTTTACAATTCCTAAAATGAGGACATCTTGTAAACATGGCTGTCACATAAACCCACCAGATTTTTTATTATTAAATGATATCAACTCTCACAACAGTGACTGAAGACATTAAAAACCAAGTGTTTTTAATGAGATAAAAACATTATCCTACATTAAAACCACAGCACAGTCTCTGCTGATGATGATCACTTGTATTATCCTTGCAATCATTTTTTACCAACATTCACTGGTGCAAACTCTTCACTGGCTCATTTTGAGTTAATCTCATCAAAATAATGAGCAGGATTTAATCAATTACCATGATCTCACCCAGCTTCATCTTTAGGATTATTTGTTGCAGCACTAAAATATGATTTTTTCAGCCTTTGATGCCACGTCACATTTAAAATTCCAGGTTTTTAGATATGTATATAAATGCACATTATTTTAACCCTTAAAATCCTCCTGTTACCCCAGAATATAAGGAAGGTTTAGAACCTCAGTAAAGAATTTCACACCTCCAACCCTTCAGGAAGATCTGCTCCCATCCAGGTGAGAAACAGGGAAACATCCAGCCTCAAAACTTGGGCTTTTTTCGCCCCAAAACTTGGGCTTTTTCCGCCCCAAAACTTGGGAATTTTCCGCCCCAAAACTTGGGCATTTTCCGCCCCAAAACTGTGGGATTGCAGCTGTCCTGCCAGATGTTTTGGAATTCTATAAATCAGAGCTATGTGGCTGCACCTTTTGGGATGTCTGGAAAGTTTCTGATATCAGGAGATATGGGAAGAGGGGATTTAAGCTCTCTTTATGGAGGTTTTAATTCATGTTTTCATTCCCGCACGAGGAACCCATCCTGATTTCATTCTCCTTACATCATGTGCAAAAAAAAAAAAAAATTGTAGAAGGAAAAAGAATCTTGAAAAGAGACAAATTTTCAGTTTCAAAGTCTTGACACAAAGTCAAACTTGAGCGAGCCTGGTAAAAACTACAATTACCCTAAACTCATCAAAAGACAGTGGAATTATTGTATATCATCCAATATATTGTATTTTTGAAGCCAGGAGGTTCAGAATTTGGGGTTATAATCAGAATATAATTAGAATATAAGCATTAATTTTAATACTGGCTACAGAAAAGCAGCAAACTCCTGAAAATATCAAATTGAAAATTGAAATATTCAATTTTGTTTGAATTCCTCCCAAAAGAGCAGGAATTCCCGAGGAGCTGACTCTGAAGTGAGACACAAAACCTTTCCCACCTCTCAAAGCCCCGTCTCCTGCCCTGAACTGTGAATTTCCAGCCCGTTTAACTCACAGCAAAACCCACATCCAGCATGGAATAAGACCTGGAACTTTTAGTCCTATCCATAATTCAGAACAACCTCCAGGCGTTTGCAACGGCCGCAATTAAATAGGAAATTAAACTATTCCCCCAAGGTGGTGGGGTGGAGGCAAGAAATGCATTTAGAAAGAAGCACACGAGTGGTTCATGCTGCTTTTGTGGGGATTGCTCAGCACATCTCCTCACCAGTCCCTGCCACGTTTTTTAGGATTTTACCTGAAGCATCCTGAGTTTCAGCTGCCTTAATGCCTCCAGCACGCTCCCAGCTCCCCCTTCCAGGGGCATTCAGAGCCTGGCAAATTGTTTTTCTCCAGTTGTAAATCCATAAAAACCACACCAGGGCTTTCCAAGTGCTGAAGGCCAGGTTAAAGTGTGTGCTCCCTCCTTTTTTTGGGGTTTTAAATTAGCGCAGAAATGAAATCTGCTGTCGTTGTAGGGTATAAATGAAGATATTCCCTTTCCATCGGGCCCTGCCTCGGGTAACCCTCAGACTTTCAAGGAAAGTGCTGATGCTCTCAAATCTCAGCCTGAGCTGAGAAAAACATTTCTTTTTGCCAAGAAATAAAACCTGGAAAACGTGAAACTTGGAAAGTCAGGAAAGGAAGGGGCACCTGCAGAGCCCATGGGATACTGGGAATGCCCCAGCTTTGGGCTGGCAAATTTTTCATCCCACAAAAGTGACAAAAGACAGGAATTGGAGAAGTGGAAAGAATCCACAGGCAGTTCCTGTGGAAGGTTCCTGATCCTTCCCTTCCTGCTGGAATAAACTGACATTTCAGTAGTGCTGCATTTATTTAAATGCCACCCTGGCACGTAAATATTTGATTCCATAATGATTATTGGCAGTTATGATATAACAGCTCACGAGTTCACCCCGTGAATTTATTTATTGCATGAAAGGATTTGCCCAGAAGCAAATTTTGGTGGTGATGAGAGCTTGTATTGACACAGAAAAATTAAATGGGAATATTATTGTCATAAAATATCAGGATTAAGCTAATCACACCCCAGCTGTCAGTGACAGAGAGAGAGATTTATCAAAATATTGCAAAATTACAAGGCTGTGAAGCGGGGTTGTGTTTGGGTTGTTTTCCATACCATTTTGATATTAAATTAGACAAGAATCTATCTCAACAGTGCATTCTCAGTTGCAGTATTGAACAGTTAACAGGGAAAATTCAGCTTTATGAACAGGAGAATATCAGTCATTAATCATTAATTATAAAACCTGAAGAGCCAACCCCATTAGGCTGACACTTTACACCGAGGGAAGAGCCATGAAACCACGGTGTGCACCATGAGTGGACCTAATTATTGAAGGAGTTGCTTGATGGGGTGGTTTATCTGTTCAGGCAGAGCCACAGGAATCAGATTTGAGCCTGGTTTGAAGGAAAATGGGGCTCAGACAGCCAGGAGGGTGGGAAGGAGCTGGGAGCAGCTGGAATGTGGGCAAACGCCAGGAGGATGGAGCAGGTCCCAACATCCCAAAGCCACACAATCCCAGGATGGTTTGGGTTGGAAGGACTTAAATCCCATCCAGTCCCACCTCCTTCCATGGGCAGGGACACCTTCCACCGTCCCAGGCTGCT
>VWZT01012689.1:87266-97275 GCA_013397055.1 Pachycephala philippinensis | reverse complement strand
CCCTTTTCCCCTTTCTTTTCCCTTTTTCCCTTTTTTCCCTTTTTTCCCTTTCTCACCCTTTTCCTTTTTTTCCTTTTACCTCCTTTTCTCTTTTTTCCTTTTTTCCTTTTTCTTCCTTTTTCTTCCTTTTCCCCCTTTTTTCCCCTTCCCCCTCCCTTTTTTCCCCCTTTTTCCCCTTTTTTTTCTATTTTTTAACAACATTTTGGGGCAAGATCTGAGATTCCACCTTCCCAGGCCCCTCTCCTGGGAATTTATGTAAGGAAAAGTGATGGCAGCAGCAAAGGTTCAGGTGAGGCCGGCTCTGTCTCTTCCCATTTCTCCCCTTCCTGCTGGATTCCGGAGCTGACAGAAATATTGTCTAAAAAAATGATTTCAGGGCTCCAAATAACACTGGGAGCCTTCACCTGACAGACCCGGAACGGGGTGGGAGCATCCAGGAGAATTTTGGGGCAGAAAAAACCCTCTGGAGTCCAAGGAGTTGGGATTAGTCACGGACAGAAGTTCCAGCACCTTAAACAGCATCTCAAGCTCCAAAAGACCTCCAGAAAGATGCTTTTCACTGTTTTTCAGATTAAAAATCTACTCTAAATTGGCTTTTTTTTTAATTTCTGGAGGGTGTGTGTCCAGCAAATCCAGGTTGAACCCTTCCCTTGATCATCTCCTCTGTGTTGGAGCTGCCAAAGCTCCCAGAACAGAAACCCAGCAGCTGGATGAGATTGTTTCATAATAATAAATCTTTTCCCACCTTTTCCCATCTTTTCCCAAGGGTTTCAAAGCAATGTTAGTGCTCCAGGTTTTCCTGGAACTCACAGGTCACGTTTAAATCCGATTTATGCTTCCACAAAGCTTCATGAGGGAAATGTGGGAAGAAAATCTCCAGGGAGGTGTGGATCTGAGTGAAGGAAGAGGTAAATTCCCTGGTTTTGCTTAGCAAAGGGAATCATTCTTGGAATAAATGCTGGGGAATCATCAGGCAGAAAATAACTCCATATGGGAGATGTCCCATCCCATTCCAGGTCAGGATTTAGGGCAGAGGTTGGATGCACAAATAATTGGATTCATCCAGGGACATGAATAAAACTGAAAGTCCTCTCCAGGTGTTTTCCCCTGGAGCTCCCTGCTCTGGAATCACACAATCACTGAGGTCGGAAAAAACCTCCAGGAAAAGCCCAGCCTTCAACCCAATACCCCATTCCCACTAAACCCATCCCAAGTGAAGCTCCAGTTCCCAAAAGGGAATTGTTTGGTGACCAGAAAACCCTTCCCAGTTCATTTGCAGCCACCCCTTCCCACAGCAGCTCCATTTATCCCCCCAGGCTTTCACCATTCTCCCAGGCCTGCAAACCTCTGGGGAATTCAGCACATTCCAGACATTTTTCCAGGATTTCCAAAGGTGGTACCTCTGCTCTCCATCACCTGAGGTAACTGTTGCCCCTGGGCTTTTGTTCCAGGACCCAAATCCCAATTCCCTGTTCCCCCTGGGCATGTGCTCCAGCACCCAAATCCCAATTCCCTGCTCTCCCAGGGCAGGGCCAGCACCCAAATCCCAATTCCCTGTTCTCCCAGGGCAGGGCCAACACCCAAATCCCAATTCCCTGTTCCCCTGGGCATGTGCTCCAGCACCCAAATCCCAATTCCCTGTTCTCCCAGGGCAGGCCCAGCACCCAAATCCCAATTCCCTGTTCCCCCTGGGCATGTGCTCCAGCACCCAAATCCCAATTCCCTGTTCCCCCTGGGCATGTCCTCCAGCACCCAAATCCCAATTCCCTGCTCTCCCAGGGCAGGGCCAGCACCCAAATCCCAAATCCCTGTTCTCCCAGGGCAGGGCCAGCACCCAAATCCCAAATCCCTGCTCTCCCAGGGCAGGCCCATCCCTGCTCCACGCTTTGCCTGTTGCCAGCTCCAATGAGCCAAGCATTGGATGGATGGGATCCACCTCGGAAAAAAAAAAGCCAATTTGCTGCTCCTGAACCTTCCAGCTGGATCCTTCTGGAACGTGGCAGCACCGGGAGGCTCAGCACCACCAAGGATTTTTTTCTTTTCCTGGTTTCCCAGCATCGCTGCTGCTTCCAAAGGAGAAAAACGGATTGTTCCTGCTTTAGGTTGGAGGCAGAGGAGATGGACTTCTCCCAGTGCTGGGCGAGGGACAAGGGGAGTAAATTAACGGGTAATTCCCATTATTTGGCTCTGGAGTGACTCTGGAATGAGGAATAGATGAGTTGATGGCTGGAATGATGAGCAGAGAGGCTGATGCAATATTTTATTTTAGAGAAAAGCAGGTTTATAATGACATTTTCTTTGGCAGATAAATATTCCCCAAAGGAGAGTGAGGAGTGGATTTTCCTGTGCTGGTTCCCACAACCATCAGCTGGTTTTGCCCACAGATTTTATGAGGAAAACAGATTCTATCAATGTATCTGCGAACTCCAAAATTTTAATTCCATCAGAAATTTCACTCAGAAAAACCTCCATTATCTCCCCAACACCTTGGAGTTGTTCTGTCTGAGGATCTTGTCCTGGGAGTCTGGAATTAATCTGATTAAATTCTTGTAAGCAAGCATAAAATCAAACCTGCTGGAGAGCTGGAGCTGTTAATATTTTTATTTCTTCACCTCTGGAACAACACTTATTTTTCAAACAGCGAGAAAAACAATCTTGGCTTAAATTTCCTGATAGGAAAATCCCACACTGATAACTTCCTGTGGCATCCCTTAATCTCTTCCCTTGGAAACAAACCCAAATTCTGCTCACCTGGGAGTGGATCTGTGTTTTTGTATCTCTCCATCTCTTGGGGACTGAATATTTACAGCAGCACAAAAATGAGGTTTAAAATCAACCTGTAAATTTGGGGGGAAAACTGGATACTTTGGGATTCAATATCTACAACAGCACAAAAATGAGATTTAAAATCATTCTGTAAATTTGGGGGGAAAACTGGATACTTTGGGATTCAATATCTACAACAGCACAAAAGTGAGGTTTAAAATTAGCTTTTAAATTTGGGGAAAGAATTGGATTTTTTGGGATTCAATATCTACAACAGCACAAAAATGAGGTTTAAAATCAGCCTGTAAATTCAGGGGAAGAACTGGATTTTTTGGGATTGAATATCCACAACAGCACAAAAGTGGGATTTAAAATTAACCTGTAAATTTGGGGGAAGAACGGAATACTTCAGCAATCTTTCACCTAACTCATCAGAAAATCCTTCCATCATTTACAAGGCCCAATAAAAATGCAGATTTTTTTCATAATTGTTGGGGATTTACAGCCCAATTGAATTTCCAGCATGATCCCATCACTGAGAAGCAACAGTTGCACAGCAATTTTTGAGCTGGCATTTCCATTTTTTTTCCCCATTTCCCATAATTTCCTGTGTTTTCATGGTAATGGGTGAGCATGGTGTAACTCAATGCTGATGTGAAATCACCAGCATTCTTTTTTCCTCATTTTTTGGGAGTTAAATTTTTGTTTGATATCGAATTATTACTTTGCTATTCAAACCCTGCCACTTTAAGTGGGCAGAGGTGAATATTTGGCTTTTTGTCCCACATTTTGCAGGAAATTTTGAAGTTTTCTGTGTTAACTTCCCAGAGTTTTGCCTTGGGGTTTTTTTTTAAAAGCAGCGAGATTTTGAATTTACCTTTAAAAATACATTCTGGAGCTGCATTTCCCCTTCCAAGCAGTTTCAGTTCCCAGCTCACACAAGTTCTGTAGTTTTATATTAAATCTTTCAACTCAGACAAGAAGGGTCCTTGTCTTCAGCTGGTTTCTCCTGCTTTTCCAAAAATAAATCGAAATAAAGTGCTGCTTTTGGGTACGAAATGCGCCAGGCTCTCGGTCCTTGGGATCCAAGTGCCACCTTGTGTTCATACACCAAATTTCAGGGATATTTCCCTTTAAAAATTCCTCACAACCGCAGCTCCTGAACTCCATGGAAATGCCTGGAGAGGTGTTTGTGTCATTCAGCACCGAATTATTGGCAAATTGAAACACCACCAAACCTATTTCGTAATAAATAAAGCTGTAGATTTATAAATCTGAGCTGTTTACACCATAAATTCTTGGGTTTTACTGTAAAATCCACTAAGCAGCCCCCCCAGTGGGATGCAGGTCCGGCTGTGCCATCTTCATCCTCATTCCTCTCCCAACAGGATGAATCTCAAGGGAATTAGAGTTGCTCAAAATTTTTTATTTTGCCAGAAATTTTATTTTAATTTATTTTTATTTTCATTTATTTTTATTTTAACAGAAATCAGGAGTTGGAAATTGTCGGTTTGCAGAAAAATTGTGGGGTTTTAACAATAAACTGCTCAAGGAATTAAAATCAGTTTTCCTGGGAAGGCACAGCTGAGATAAATTTAAATTTGGAAAAGCTGAAGAGCTCACTTTGAGATATTTATAATGTTTTAAGATAAAAGTTTCATTATTTAATAATGGAGCTACGTTTTAGAAGGAAATAGGAAAATAAATCAGAGTTGGGACCACATGGAATAACTGGGAGTCAGGATGTGCCCAGCCCCTGGGCATTGCAAAATCACCTCTCAATTACCTTCAACTTCCATGGGGGGATCAAGTTCAGAGCATTCCAGACTGAAAAAAGCCCAATTTTATTGATTAATTCACCCCTAATTGAGAACAATCCACCCCAGGTACACTGTGGCTCTCCAAAATTCTGTGTCAGCATGAGCAGTAACAGGTTTATAACAAATAATTTCCAGAAATAAAGGAATTAACATTGAATTTGAAACACACATCTCTGAAAATGATCCGTGTAGGATGTGCTCTGCTCAGCTGGAATTTCTCTGCTGTGTCCCCCTTTTCTACACTCTGTTTTCTCTCATTTTGTCTGCATTTAAATGTTATATCCCTAATTTTTTATTTCCATAAGTGAGAGACTTCCTGTCACCCTTTCACAGAATTTCTTTACTCTGGACAAAACACAGATGGAACTGTACTGTTCACATTTTTTAGGTAGTGTTCACATAAACAATAAGAGCTGATAGAAACCATATACACAAACCTGTGTAATACCTATGTAATACTTGTGTAAGATTTATGATTGTTAGAATTAGACCAGGATAGGTTGAAAAAAGAAAAATTCAAGTCGTGTGTTAATCTTATTAGTCAATTAACAGATATAATCCACACTTCAGGACTAAGGAACCTCCAGCCATTCCATGGCCCTGCAGGAACAGCCCAAAAGTGCCAGTGTCCAGCAGTGATTCCATGCCTGGAGCTCAGCCAGAGGTTTAGGATAGCATTTAACAGCACATTTTCCCATTATCACTTGCTTTTTGTGACTTTTTTCCCATAAAATTCACATTTAAACTCCAGCCATCAGCTGCTTCCCACTGAAGGGTGGCCAGGAATCAGCAGCCTTGTGAAGGGAACCTGTTTCCTGGGAAATCAGCATATTCTCTGAGGGGAAAAATGGATGAAAAGAAGAACTCCTCACAAGATATGGCAAAGAAAATCCTTGTTATGCCTCATACATTGCAGAGCTTGTTCAGTCTCTCCCGGATGAAAAGTTAAACCCGACCTTTGTGCTCCTGCCAAGGTCGAGTGCTGCTCCTGCAACTCAGACTTGCCTGGGGCCTGGTTTGCCTCACACAGCAAAAAAAATCACATAAAGAGCCATAAAACTTCAGGGAAATGAGGGGAAATTGAAAAGTTTGGGTCAGTTCTCCATCATTTCCATTTTTCCCTGCTCTTCTTCCATCCATCTTGTGAGAATCCTTTTTTTGCAGTGAGGGAAATGTGGGTTTGGAGATGCTGTGGGAGGTGTTTCCCAGGATCCTGTTCCAAACCAGCCCTGTCCTCCATCACCCTCCAGCATTTACCCCTCTGGATGTGTTATCCTCATTATTTTTTGTCAAAACCACGGAAAATTGTGTCACATCCCATCCTCCAAAGCAGCTTCCGATGGGTTACATCAGCCTAAGTTGCAAAGCGAATTTCTGTAGCCAAAGCAGGACACAAAAACATTCCCGTGCTGAGCTGAACACACAAGAAAAACACAGCCCAAGGAACTTTAATAAAGAGCCGAGCTCCAAAACCATTATTTTTATATTTAACTAGGGCTTCATAATGTCATTAAAAATTTAGGTCAAGCACACGATGTCCAAAGGTTCTCAAGGAACATGAGGATCACATTATCTGCCAGGAATTGATGTCCACCGGTGGGTAGCAGCAGGTAGCAGTTAATTGAAAAGTGCCTTATCTCTAATTATTCTGCTGCATCCTCCTTAGCAGCCCCATTAGAGTGAATACACAAGAAACAGCCTTAAATACTCCTGAGCCTGATGTAAAAAGGATATTGGGGATGGTGATACTCGTATTTAAATCCGTGTTTTCCAGAGGCTGCTCTTCAAACCCCTTTTTTTTAGGCTGTGATATTTTCTGAGCCATTCCCAGGCCTACACATTCCACAAATATAAAATTGAATTCAACTTTAGCTTTTTTTTCCTCCCCCCCTACTTTCTGTGAGTTAGAGCATTTCTATTTTCCCCGGAAATCAAAATGGGTTTATGGCTGGAGGAATTGCAGCTCATTCCAAGGAACCCCGAGATGCTCCACAGCCTCTAAAATGCACAACCATTCCCAGCTTTTCTGTGAATTCCTTTGGAGATTTCCAAGGCAGCAGCAGATGGCCCTTGGCTACAGGAGTGATTCCGACCTTCCCCATTTCATTACTGCAAAGTTCAGCCCTAAGAAATTGCTTTTTCCCTCGTTAGGAAGAGCTGTAATTTCTCCTTAACCACTCTCACCCCAAAATCAGTATTTCACTTCCTCACAGCTGCTCCTTCCTTCCCCAGTTCTGTTTCCAGGTGAAATGTCCACAAAAACGGCAGAATTTTAATGTTCCTGTGGATTTTCCCTGCTGGGGACAGCAGGTGGCTGCTCCCCACGGCCTCATTTTCCAAACAAACATGACAAGATCGTGGAATTCCAGAATAATTTGGGTTGGGATGGACTTTAGGGATCATCCAGTGCCACCCCTGCTTTGGGGACACCTTCCATGATCCCAGATGAAATGTCCACAAAAATGGCACCATTTTAATGTTTTAATGGATTTTCCCTGCTGGGGCACAGCTGGTGGCTGCTCCCCACAGCCTCATTTTCCAAACAAACATGACAAAATCATAGAATTCCAGAATAATTTGGGTTGGGATGGGCTTTAGGGATCATCCAGTGCCACCCCCTGCTTTGGGGACACCTTCTATGATCCCAGATGAAATGCCCACAAAAACGGCCTCATTTTAAAGTTCCTGTGGCTTTTCCCTGCTGGGCACAGCTGGGAAAAACAAACATGACATTTTCCACACAAACATGACAAGATCATGGAATTCCAGAATAATTTGGGTTGGGATGGGCTTTAGGGATCATCCAGTGCCACCTCCTGCTTTGGGGACACCTTCCATGATCCCAGATTGCTCCAAGCCCCATCCAACCTGGACACCTCCAGGGATGGGGCAGCCACACGAGGTGTGAGAGGATGTGGGGCATCAATTAGGACAATTCCCAACGAGCAGCACCCAGAGCCCTTCACCCAGCAAACCCTTCAGATAAAATTCCCAATAATCCCAGGCTGCTGCACTCGGCTCCACAGCTTTTTCTGGAAAAAGAGCAAAGAAACCCCAAAATCACCTGCAAAGCCAAAGCTCAGCTCAAAAACCACCCCCGAGGCAGCTCTGCTTTCCCCCACAGAATTTATGGGAATACATCTCATCCCAGGAGCTGGAGGGAAGAAAGTGCTTTAATTCCATGGAGCACATCCCTCCTCCTTCCAGCATCCCTGGGAACCATCCTCCAGGCAGGGTTTTCCCAGGAATCTCCCTGAGCCCTCCCAGCTCCTCTGCCCTGCTGGGTGCCACCTCTGGGTCCCCTGATGCCCTTCCCTGGTGCTGCAGCAAAAATATCTGCAAAGGCAGAGAGATCTCCCCTCTCCGGCTGAGGGAGAGCTCCCAGGAGGAGAAAATCCCAATTAAATCCCAATTAAATGTGGCTTTCCTTGCATGGATCAGGTTGGATGTAACCTTTTCTCAGCAAAAAATGCCTCGTCTCAGACTCCAAAATGAAGGCAAAATTTCCCAACAAATTTTGCAGAGCGAAGACAAGAAAAGAACTGAAAATGGATATTTTCATCCCAAATTCCTCTTTGTGGCAGCCACGGGGTCAGGGCCTTCTCCCATCCCTGGGAATTCCACCTGGCAGCAGAAATAAACAGATTTTTCCAGGCTATCCATATATCTCTAAGTGCTTATCAGGATCTCTCTTGATTCTTATCCTGATAGGGATTTAGGGCTGAGGATAAAACAGCCCCCAGCAGCTGAAAGTGAGATTATTCTGAAATTAAACCCCATTTAACGCAGGGATCATTCTCCCAGCTCTGCCCTCACAAAACTTTGTGGCAGTGACAGAGAGGGGAAAGTTGGAGGCTGGAAAACAAGATCATGGAACGACGCTGAGTTAGCAGGAGCATAAAGCAAAGCAAGATAACTGATTTTCCAATTGCATTTAATTTGGGGAGTTTAAGACTTAAATAAAGAGAAAATTGTGGAAACTTCTTGCAGCCAGAAGCCATTAGCAGGCTCTAACTCTATATTAGTTTAAAGGGATTCTGTCAAGAGCATTTTGAGCCTTTTAAATATTTTTTTTTTCCCCCATGTAATTAATGTCCCTGCAACATTAGTTCCAGTGCTTTTGAAGCTGGAAAATAGGGTTTGCTTCCTTATCTTCCCTGACATTGCACCTCCCCTCACGTCTCCTGTGGAGCCTCATTCCAGCTTTAGTTTGATTTATTTTTAGTGGGCCCCAGTGATATTCCTGATTCCTGCTTTCCCAAGCCTCTCCTGGGGTTTGGGATGCTGAGAAGCAGCAAAGAAACTCATGGTGCCATTTGGAGATGTGAAAAAACATTTTGGGTTCTGTTTGGGCCAAATCTCTTTTAGAACTGTTGGGAAAATATTAATACTGGCAAATTTTATTAAATAAAAAATAAGGATTGATTGATCCTCGTTGTCCTTTTATTAAGCTGACCATCACTGCAGTTGGTGGGATACAGAGAATTAAGGAGCAGTTTTGGTGCCTGATTTCCACAAGTTCCCAGGTGAAAATTCCTTCATCTGGGGGAAATTCTGATTTATTAAATGCAGGAAAAACAGCTGAAATTCCAACTGATGGACTCGGATGTGTCCCAGCAGCACCCCCTGGGAGGTGGCAGCCACTTTTCCAGAGTTAGGGACCAATCCTGGTGGTTAAAGCTGGATAAAAATAAGTTTAGCAGTAATTAGCATTCCAAATGTTCTGCCTGGAACGCTGCGTTATCACTCTCCTCTTTTAACATGGCTTTGGGGGGAAATAAACACCTCCAAAAATGTGGAGACTAAGTTTAAATCCCTTATTTTTGCCATGGGTTTGGAGGTCCCTTCAGTGCAGGGTTTTGCTGCCTCCGTGACACAAGTGCAAAATTGTGTTAACAGAAGTTTTCCTTCCCTTTTCCTTCCCTTTTCCTTCCCATCAGGGATATTTCAGTTCTTGTTACACTCTGGGAAGCTCTGGGATCCCAGCTGCCAGGAAACACAGGAATAACCCGTGTTTACATCACCCAATTTAATTATTCACACAGCAAAACAACCTGAAAAAGCCACGAAAA
This sequence comes from Pachycephala philippinensis, assembly GCA_013397055.1. Classification (NCBI taxonomy): domain Eukaryota; kingdom Metazoa; phylum Chordata; class Aves; order Passeriformes; genus Pachycephala; species Pachycephala philippinensis. Next base: position 87,617 of record VWZT01012689.1, on the reverse strand, counting down.
GCAGAAATTCCTCCGTGCTCTGGGAGTGCTTCTCCCTTTGGAAAGAGCTGGGCCCACTAAAACAGATTATCCCACCATCAAGAAATATCCAGGAAAATTCTAATCCTATTTAGATTGATGATGCTTTTATGGCACTTAAAGAATCAGAAAACGCTGTGCCCTGAGTTAGCACAGTTCATCTGCCACAGATTTCACATCACTTATTTTAGAACATCAATTCTCACGGAAATCTCTCCCGAGCAAAATTGCTTTGAATCATTTTAAACCTCTTTATTTTTCTGGTAATCATTTATTATCCACAGCACTTTTTTTTTTTTTTTTTTTATGATTTCTTCTTTTCGCACCTATTTT
>VWZT01012689.1:65898-87259 GCA_013397055.1 Pachycephala philippinensis | reverse complement strand
CCTGTTTTATGTGAAATACTGGAAATATTTTGGAAGATCTGAGAGGTCTCTACGACCAACATGGAAACAGCCGCTTTTTCCATCCATGCAGGAACCACTGGGCTCCAGATGGGCTCTGACCTAAATCCTCCCCTTTCTGAGAGGGGTCAAACTCCCAGGGCCACTTCTGAGTCCTTCCCAAAGTCACTTGGCCAACGTTGGTGCTTTAAAGAGCATTTTAAGGGACATTTTCCATGGGGTCACACGTGGCCTGAGCCTTTGCTCAAAGCCACAGCTTGGCAAGTGAGATGTCTTCAGCACAAAATATTTTTTCCCCAGCAAAACTCCAACTCCCTCCTTCCCCTGGTGCCCAGAATTGATGTTGGCAGCTTTGTGCTCCGAGTAAGAAGCAGATTTGATCAGTTTAAGTGACTTTAAAAAGGAGGGGATGAGTGTCTTTGATACCACACAAAAATCACCAGTGTGCTCAGCACTGACAGGCTCAAATTTGCAGTCACACAGAGAAAATTCTCAGCCATTTCTAATTCATATTTTATTCCTACCTGAGCCTGGAGCCTCCTAAACTTTGACTTAAATTCCTGTTCCACCTAAGAGCAACAAAAATCCTCCAAACCTGAGCCCACAACTCGAATTTGCAGCCGTACAGAAAATGCTCAGCTCTTTTAGCTCATATTTTATTCCTACCTGAGCCTGGAGCCTCCTAAACCTTGACTTAAATTCCTTAAACTCCACCTAAGAGCAACAAAAATCCTCCAAACCTGAGCCCACAACTCGAATTTGCAGCCACACAGAGAAAATTCTCAGCCATTTCTAATTCATATTTTATTCCTACCTGAGCCTGGAGCCTCCTAAACCTTGACTTAAATTCCTATTGCACCTAAGAACAACAAAAATCTTCCAAACCTGAGCCCACAACTCGAATTTGCAGCCACACAGAGAAAATTCTCAGCCATTTCTAATTCATATTTTATTCCTACCTGAGCCTGGAGCCTCCTAAACTTTGACTTAAATTTTCATTCCACCTAAGAACAACAAAAATCCCCCAAAGCTGATCCCACAGCTGCACTGCCAGAAGGGGTGAGAAGCTTGGGGGCAATTTTAGCCTGGAGAAAGTGAACGTGCAAGGGAGGAAAAAGCTGATTTTTCAAAAATTTCCATTGTTTTCCCTCAGAATTCGGAGATTTTAAGAAATTAAAAATAGCTGGATCTACCCAGGCGTTGCCATTGCAACACGGCATAAATTTACCTTTTTTGAAATCCCATTTATAGCTCGCGAGTCCTTTTGTGCCTCCCCAGGGATGGTGACATGCAAATTAGGTTCTACTCTTTAATTACCACACCTTTATTACCTGACAGACAACGGGTGAGGCAGCAGAATTCAGAATGTGCATGGATTTTTATGTTTTTTTCTGATTTGAAGGGAATTTATCCAACTTATTCCTACCTGAGCCTGGAGTTACGTGGAATTAAACAGCACCTCCCACCTGAAAGTAACAGCAAGGAAAAGATGTCAAAGATCATCCAGGTGTCGTTTGTGCCTCTGGAATTCTCTCAGTTTTCATTTACAAGGCCCCATTTCGAGGTGTCCCAGCCCCAGGATTGATATTTTGATTTTTTTTAATAATTATCTGCTGATATCTCACTGCTGGCTGTGCCTCCTGCTCCTTTCTGCCCCAGGAATTCCTCAGGATGGCTCCAGTTGGCAGCTTCACAGCCTTGGTGATAGAAAAAAACTCTTTTTTTGGCTTTGCAAAGCCCAGGGGCAGCTTCAGAGAGGGAACGACCCTTCCCTTCTTTTAATCTCACCCCAAACAACTCCACCACCACGATAATAAAGAGAATATCAACAATAATTATAATAATAAGTGACATGTTTATGGTGTCCAGCTTCCCACAACATCCAAGAGGGTCTCGCCCTTGCTGGAGGCTCCAGCTGAGGAAAAGCTGCAGCAAAAAGGGATAAATCCACCAAAAGTAGAACCAGAAGGAGCCTTTTGATTAAATTTTACTCTGAGAGGCAAGTTCCCTCATTAATCCTGCCTCGTTAATTAATCCCCCCGTTCCTCAGGGTACAATTCTCCAATCTATTGCCTTTGGGAGATGGTTTTTCTCCCAAAAAATGGTTTTCTCTCTCCTTGCTGCTGGTTTGGATCCTGGAATTGTTCTGGGAGAGGTTGGATGGGGCTTGGAGCAGCCTGGGATAGGGGAAGATGTCCCTAAAATGAGCTTTGAGGTGCCTTCAACCCAAAGCATCCCATGATTTTTATCATTTATCCAGAACTTCACCTCAGGCTTTAGGAAAATGAGGAGGAATGATGCTGTTAAGTGTTTAAAATCCACTTTTTACCAGTGAATCGTTACCAGGAATAAAAGTCATTGGGATGTTTGGGATGCTGAAGTCAAAAAAAAAAACAAAAACAGAAAGCCTGGTAAAAGGAAGTGGAGGAAAGGCTAAAAAGTAAAGGGAGAAGTGAAATTTTCCACTCGTTTTTTTGGCAAAAGTCAATAAAATACGAGCAGGTATCACTGAGCACCCCAAAAAATAAAGCACCCCAAGAAAAGCACTTTTGTGCCCTGGTTTCACAGGGAAAACAGGAGGACACAACATCCCTGGGGAGCCCAAATCCCCCCAAATCCTCCCCTGGGACACCAAAGAGCCCAGGACAGGTGATTATTGCTGTTTAAACAGCTCCTGCAGGGATTAACCAGGAATAAAACCCCAAAAATCCAACCCTGAGCTGACTCCGGTGTCAAAGCCAATCAAAGAGCAGCTCCAAAGATAAAAATCCCCAAAGAGGATAAAAAATCAGACTTTTGGCAAAGAGAAAACACCAAGTCCCACCTATATCTAAGGAAAAGTCTGCTCCCAAGCATTTCAATTCCCTTAATGATGATTTTAATGCAAATTCCCTGCTGCTGAGCTGTTCTGCACCAGGCAAAGACTCATTTCTTTAAAACTAATCTGCAGTTTCTTTCTGAGAGTTGCACAAAGTTCCCGACTTGTCGGGCTGGTGAATCTTCAACTAAACACAAAATAAAAAGCAGATTGCAGTTTATTCAGGAAGTAAATTTTAGTGAAAAGCAAAGTTTTTTGCAGTAAAATTCAGCTGCATCAGCTCTCGGGGGCTGCTGAGAGCCTGGAACTCCAGGGCATCTCCAACCTGAGTGTGCACTAAAAGAAGTGACTGGAAAAGTTGGGAAAATGGAAATAATTTTTTAAAAAACAGCTGTTTTGTCATTTCTCTCAGTCTCTGGTAAACACAGCGGGTGCCAAACTGCAGCAGATTGCAAATACCCAACTCCTGGCTTTTTCTGCACCATTGCCACCCGAGCTGATCACAGGAAAGAATTAATAATTAAGGGTAATTATCTGAGTGGGCAGTTTTTAATATGCTGAACTCAGTGTGGTTTACAAAGAGCTCGTGGCTCTCCCTTTCCTGAGCGTGCTGCTCCTCCATTTGTACAAGTCACCATAAAGTCAGTTATTATTTCAAAAGCTCCTTTAAACACGTAAAATATAATAATAGTAATAGTAATAATAATAATATAATATTATAAAAACATAATAATAATAAAAATTATTCCATTGCTATCCCAAGTCACAAACACCATAACCCAGCCTGACTTTCTTTACTTTCATATTATCATTTATACCCTCTATTAAATGACAAATGCTTTAAATAAAGGGGGAAAAAGCAAGAACTGAAGGAAAAATAACTTCAGCTCCTGATGCCGTCCCACTTTGCTCCCTGCCCAGAGAATTTCCAACATCCAAGCAATAATTCCAGAGCAGACTGGACCTCTGGGGTCACCAATCCTCTTTAAGAGGCACCTTTCCCCAGGAGGGGGGCAGCAGCTTTTTATTTTCTGCCTCTGCCTAAGCGTCGGATAAATGATGTGCTGAAAGCAGATGGTAAAACTCTTCCTAGATATGGTTGGGAAAATTGGACTGGCTCAGAAGAGTCCCAGGGGCCTTTTCTCCGAGCATTCCTGTACAAGGAGAAACAATTATTTTCCTTTTGGCTGCTGCTGTGTCCTGCTGAGGGAAGGCGGCGCTGGGATGATGAACTCTGTGAAGGGTGAAATGAGGGTTGCTGCTGTTTCATCCATGCAGTGATGGGGAGTTTGGGCTCCCACAGACCCAAACACAGAACTTTTCTGGCTGCAATCACAGCCTGGGCTCGAGTTTTGGTCAAAGTGCTGCTCTTTGGGGTCACCTGGCTGGGGGGAACCGGGGCGAGGAGCTGAGCCCTTCAAAGGGGGGTTCCCCTCAGAATTCATTCCATACCCTTTATCAATAAATTGGTTTTACTGGTGCATGGAGCTGCTTGGGGTGAGCCCTTTAAACAGGGGTGTCTGAGCTTCCCCTCAGAGTTCATTCCCTACCCTTTACCACCAAACTGGTTTTACTGGTGCTGAGCCCAGTTATGGAGCTGCTTGGGGGTGTCTGAGCTTCTCCTCGGAGTTCATTCCTTACCCTTTATCAAAATCAATAAATTGGTTTTACTGGTGCATGGAGCTGCTTGGGGTGAGCCCTTTAAACAGGGGTGTCTGAGCTTCCCCTCAGAGTTCATTCCCTACCCTTTACCACCAAACTGGTTTTACTGGTGCTGAGCTCAGTTATGGAGCTGCTTGGGGGTGTCTGAGCTTCTCCTCAGAGTTCATTCCTTACCCTTTATCAAAATCAATAAATTGGTTTTACTGGTGCTGAGCTCAGTTATGGAGCTGTCTGGGGTGAGCCCTTCAAACGGGGCTTCCTCTCAGAGTTCATTCCCTACCCTTTGTCACCAAACTGGTTTTACTGGTGCTGAGCTCAGTTATGGAGCTGTCTGGGGTGAGCCCTTCAAACGGGGCTTCCTCTCAGAGTTCATTCCCTACCCTTTGTCACCAAACTGGTTTTACTGGTGCTGAGCTCAGTTATGAACCCTCAGGCCTCACTGACTGAATTTAACCCCACAGCTTCCCAATCCAATCATGGATTTTTCCATAAATTTTCCCAAGGATCCATTAACAGTCTTGTGTCCTCAACACACACGGGATGGTGGAAGAACCCAAAAAACCACAGCACTGAAAGCATCCATCTCCTGAAAATAATTCATTCAGCTTCCTAGGAATGAGCAAAATAAGGCTTGAATCCCTAAAAACCTGCTTAAGCTCTTGTCAGGCTTGCCACGATCTCGACTGCCAGGAAAACAAATCCTTTGTGAGCTCGTGGCCCTCAGTTACCATCTCAGTGATTTAATTAAAAAGGAAAAGTTTCCTCCCACAGCCAGGAGGCACCTGGAAGTGCTGGACAGTTGGGAAGGAGAGCAAAACAGCTCTGGGGTATTGTTAAAAACATCTGGGTATGAAAAAAATATTCATCATTTAACAAGTTCTGCAGAGCAAATGCTGAATTTCAAACTGGGCCCAAACCAGAAACTCCTTTCCTTGAGTTGAACCTGGGCTGCAGAGGCTCTTCCACAGCTGGAATCAGCACCTCCAAAGCAGCATTTTCAGCTTCCTTGTGTGCAAAATGTGCATTATCCTTAGGAGAAAGAGCCCATCCTTGTGGGATCCAAAGCCAGGTTTTTGGGCTCGCGCAGCTAAAACTTCCCAGACTTTATCAGGAGCAAACAGAAGCACCTGGAGCCTCTCAGAAAGGTAAACAAAATCCAAATTATATCCCGGAGCTTTTGTCCTTCTCACTGCACCAGGGGGGGAATGGAGCTGACAGCTCTCCTGGAGAATTCCAGAGGCAGAGAATTGTCCTGAGCCAAACCTCACTGCTGAGACCCCTCCCTGTTTTTTGTCCAACAGGGACCTCTCCTCCTCCCAAAAATGGGAAATAAAGAGCACAACTCCAGCTCTGATCCAGCTGAAGGAACAAATACTTGTTTTCTCTGGAGCTGGGGGACGTTGTCTTTGTCTTGGGGGGAATTCAGAACACCAATTAAGCCTGGAGAACACTCGTTACTCGTCCTGAATGCTCAAAAGCCGAGACAAAAAAAAATCTGCTTTTTACCTTTGGTAGCAACAAAATTTTACCAGTGATTGCTCCAAAAGCCTAAAAGAATGAGATTTTCATGGATTCAGGAAAGAGATGAACTATTCCTTGAAAACGGGTCCATTCCTGAATTCGGCCATTTCTTTTGGACCCCAAATGCTAAAAACAAATCATCATCATTTCGATTTGTGGGGAGTTTTTTTCTAGAAAGCGCTGGAAGCCTTCTGGCTCCAGAGCAGATTCCCTAAGGAGAATGGAAGCAAAAATGTTTCTCTCAAACAGCTTTTACAAAGACTTTTTTTTTGGTAAAACACCATTTTCTCAAGCACCAGCATACAGGTTTTTCTCCAACTCACTCTACATTTTTAACTTACAGCACTTTCAGAGAATTCATTCCTATTTTCACCTTGGATGTCCCGAGAAGCCTCTTTTTTCCTGGAATGGATCCTGCTTTTTCTACCCTGAGAAAAACACCTCAAGTTCGATTATTTTTTTTTTTTTAATGTCATTTTTATTCCGCGCTCGACGGCGGCGCCAAGCCCCAGAACACTGCGGAATTTTACTTTTAAAGAGGAGTTTTTTCTCCAGCAGCCCTTCTCATCCTCGCTGTGTAATATCTCATTTTCCCAGCAGTTGATTAAAATCCATCCTGTTTCGCTGGGATACACCCAGTGACACTCCCCTGATGCAGAGATACACAGAGGAGATAAAAGAAAATAATACATCACTGGCAGAGCTCGGAACATTGGTAAAGGCAGATATTCAGCACCTACTTATCTTTTATGTATACTGAGATCCGTGGTGACAAATACCCTATTATGGTCTGTGATTGACTGAAAATAGGGAGCAGAAGCTGGAAAAGAATCCTGAATAACTCCGAGGAGCAGTTGCTGCTCGTATTTCACATTATGCACCCGCAGATTGCCCTCATGGAAAGGAAAATGGGAAAGGAAATTATTTGGTTTTAGCGTGGCTCCAGCACAACTGGAGCTGATGTGGATTCTCCCAGTAATTAATCCAATTAACAGGATTTGGGCTTGCCACGGGATGAGGCAGATCCCGGCATCTCCAGCAGGACCAGGAGGCCTTGACCCTACGGGGCTCATCAGAAAAGAGGGTCAGAACTGCATCAGAGCTCATTAAATAATGAAAATGTCATAAATCTGTCAGGGGTTTTCCCTCTGAGCTCAAGGTCGCTTGTGCACAACACCTCCAGTAAAATTCTCACGGCTGGCAGGGAAAAATCCTTCTTGGATTTCTATTTTTTTTCCATTTGGGCAAATTCCCATTGTTTTTCAGGGAAATACAACCCTCAGTGGTGCCCCTGGGAGTCTCAATGTTGATTTCTAAGGATCCAAACGTCACAATTCAGTAATGACCTGCAGAGAAACTGAAAGTTTGGCACCCCAAATCCCTCCTGGTGCAAATCCCAAAAAGGCTGTGGTTTCACTGGGAATCCTGTGCCTACTGGAATATTTTACAGCAAATTCCCAGCATCTGCTGTCCCGAATCTGTCAGAGCAGGACACCAAAGTCCTAAAATTCCCAGTCAGATCTGCACTCCTGGTGAATTAACCAAGGATTCAGTGGATAAAAATTATCAAACCTTTTATAAAAGTGACTTTTGGCCTAATTACTTCCCACCTTCCCATCCATAGACAAACAACCATTTAAACTCCTCTCCTCAGACAGAGAAATCCATAATTATCCAACTGAGATTTCTCTGCCTGGGCTTTTTTGTGAGCATCAGCTGCCAAAGAGGAGCTGCTGGTCCCATCCTGCTGATCTAATCCAAAATCCCCGTTCCTGCTGCCCCAGCAGATAATCATTCTTTTCATCCTCTCCCCTCATTCCACCCCATCCATCACTGACTCAGGAAAGCTACTGGAATGTTTGGTATCCATCATTTACGTGGCCAAGCAATACATATTTAGCTCCCTCAATAATTCTTCCCCCATCAAGTCATCAATCTCTTTAGTCCTTTAATCATTTTTGTGGCTCTTCTGGGAATGCTTTCCTGCTTTTCCAAGTCCTTCCAGACTGGAGGGCTCAGCTGAGAATGGAGCATTTCACCCGCACTCCCACAGGAGCTCAGTCCATAAAAATGAACTCTTCCTCTGTTCCCAGCTATCCAAAATCAGAATTCTTTTATTTACCTGTTAAGGCCACTTTTTTTAGTGCAAATTTCAGCACCTAAAGTCTGAAAATCCCTGAATTGGCTTTGCAGATGTTTAGGGATTATTTTCTTCTCAATTAATTTCTATTTTTTTTTTTCCCAGAGAGTTCAGGTTTGAAAAAAGCTGGAAACACCAAACTTCATCGAGTTGGCTGCATTTTATCTCAAAAAAAAGATGACAAAAGCAATTTGATTTCCGTGCAAACAACAAAAATCATGATTTGCTTTCTGATTCCTGTTGAATATTTTTGCTCAACTCCTTGAACTCCTCATTTCACCAAAACAAATGCTCCAAGGGTTCCTCACTCAGGCTGTGACCAGATCCAAAGCAGTTTTCTCACTGCAGACTGGGCACAAACTGATTTAGGCTCATCTGAAGCTTTAAAAAACATTTTTGGAGGGAAGCTCTGGAGCTCCCCTCTGTCTTTTTGATGCTCCTGAATCTTTCTCCTTTCCAGGCCTGGGGTTTTCCATGGAACACTGAGTTCTGAGGTGAAAATTCACCTTTAAATGGCTCACGAGGGAGGTCAGGTGCAGCTTAGATGCTTTTCAAGCTGAATAAACACCAACAACTTCTAGAAAATCAACTTTTCCCAGCATCGAGCGAGGTTCCTGAAACAACACTTTGAACCCTGCACTCATTTCAAGCTGTTAAAAATCACCTCATCCCTTCCACTCAATAATTTTCTGATTTATTACAAAAAGGTGAGAGGTCCTCCCTCCCCTCACCAATTACCTGAGCCCCCGGGTGCTCTCTGATGTGTCTTTGCATGAATAACTTTGTTTTCAGACTTCCTTGTCCTTCCCTAACTTGAATTATTTGTCAAACAAGAGCAATTTTCCCCTCGCAGAAGGCAGCTAATTAGCGTGGCAGGCTGTCACTTTGTCACACCGCGGTGACAAACAATGCAGGAGATTAAAGAGTTGCTAATTGGCTGATACTTTTAGTAGCAATTTCAGCCTGGTAAATGCAGCAAGAAAACATCGAAAAGTTGTTTTGATCAGGCTACGAGAAAAAAAAAATTCAACAAATTCAGCTTTTTCGAGAGGAAAAGTGTTGTCCCACAGGAGAAATCCCAAAGGAAGCTGTTCCAATGTGGGATTAAGGAAAATTACTGCTCTGTGTGTTGGAGAAATGTTCTGCCAGCAGGAGAAAGTTCCTTATCAATTATTCTTGGTTTTGGGCACCATTGAGGAAAAAATGGAGGTGGGATGGGGATAAAATGTAATTAAAACACGAATTATGAATATTTTTAAGGATATAGGGACAAAAGCTTCCTGCTTTCACCTGGAATTTTCTGGTTCCTGCAGGGAAAACAAGGAAAGGAAATAAACCATGAAAGGAAATAAACCATGAAAGGAAACAAACCACCTCCATGCATTCTCCACAATAAACAGCACAGAGGCTGAGGCAGCCTCCCCGAAATGCACAAATTCAGAATTTTTTTAGATGCCCTAAAGTGCTCAGGTTGGGATCTGCCATCCTCTGGACAGTATTTTTAATTAGGAAAACACCTTGGGAAAAATGGGCATGGAACTGGGCAAATGTGGATGTCAAACCTAATGGGAAATCCCCGAAATCCCAGTTATTGCTGGGGAAGAGATGTGGGAGCTCGTTTTTGTCGACAGAAACATCCAAAGGCAAATCAAAGACCAAGAGGAAAGGATGGAAATTCGTCTCCTGGCTTTCTGCTCCGAGTTCTCCCCTCCAATAAAAGAAGGCAGGAGGTTGGAATGTGGCAGATCCAGAGTCCCAAATGCCTGGCTCAGGCATTCCCTGGATAATCAGCAGGGACAGGACACTGTGGCCAGAGAAAAGAAGAAATTAATGAGGTTTCTGCTGGCAAAGTGTTGCTTTTTGGCACCTTCAGCTCGAGTCCAGGCCACTGCTGCTTTTTTTCCCCCCCTTCAAAAGCCCAGAACCTTCTCCTGAAGGGATCCAGCATAAAAAAAACCCCCAATGTTTGTGTGTTTGGAGGGATCCAAATATTCCCACTCTACAATTTTCCTGATTAAGCTCAACACAACCATTGCCACATTGCCATTACTCATTAAAGGGGGAGAAGAATCACAGAAAGAATCCCACTGAACAAATTCCAGCTCCGAGCAAAGCTCCCAACTTCTCCCCAGCTCCTTCCCAGTTGAAGGCACTAATTGCAATCAGTCTCCTCCTTGCACCACCAAACGAAGGGGAATTATGTTGTTCCCTCAACCTTGTGTTCACAGATTCCATTGATCTTCTTTATATTAATAAATCAAATTATTCCTTCCTTTCTGCTGGCTGTGGAAGCAGGGAATTATCCAGGAGTGGATAAACTGGGATGGAATTGATCCCTGTTTTTTCCTCATGCTTGTTCACCATTAATGGTTGTACCTCTGCTGCTTAACAACACCAGTGCCTAAATGGGGGGATATTAATTAATGGGATAATTACAGACTTTTTAAGGCAATGGCTGCAGGATTTTGACCAAATTCCCAGAGGATAAATAATTCCTGCAGGCTGTGGGGTGCAGATTCAGCTCCTTGGGATGCACTTGGTCCACACCTTCCAGGGAAGGAAGCCATGGAAATGCCATAAAAACTCCTAATTCAAAAACTCCTAATTCCTGGCTGAGTGAAATATCTGGGAATTACTGGAGCATCCCTATTTCTTGCTAAATCCCCCTGAATACATGAGCTCACCCCATAACCAATCTGTTTGGAAAATAAGAGAATATTTCGGGAAGAACTCGCTGCCTGGATTTAACTCAGTGCCCTCCTGACTTTTAGTTAGGGCCTGGAATTCATCACTTTTTACCCTCCTCCATTTCCCCCAAATTTTCCAGGAAAGAGAGAGAGAGCAGAGAGCTCAAAAATATAACTGTGAACAAGTAGAGGGGGGAAAAAAGCATTTCAACTTTGCTCCATCCTCGTGCAGCTATTTTGGATGCTGCATGTGCAAGAAATCCTGGAGAAAATTGGCTTTTCGCTCGTGCTAGGAATTGAGTTTTGTCTCCAAAATGTCAATGTATAAAAATCCTCCTTCTTTTAAGCAAATTTAAAAAGTTACCTGCGAGCCTGCAATGTTTTAACAAAGGAGGAATGAATCCAGCAGGATGAGTCCTAGATGAACAAAAAAATCTTGTTTTATGAATAATTTTATATTTGTTGTGTTCAAGTCTCGTTTTTAGCCTGGTTGAATAACCAGAAAAAAAGCAGAGAGAAAGAACTGGTGGTTAAATAACCAGAAGAAAAAAAAAAGAGTGAGGAAAAAGAACTTACAGAGAACAAAACAGGTTCTTTAAGTATTCTATCCCTGATAATCAAATGGAATCTGCTGGAAATTTAACCTCTTCTTAATAGGAAGGAGAAATGAGTCTAAGAGAGCTGCTAATGAGGTTCATTTAGCACAGATTTTAATTACCCCAACACAGCCACTCCGAGCTGTTCTGCCGAGATCTGAGCAGGGTTTATCTCACTGTGCACAACCTGAAGGGTGCAGAACGAGAAATAAAACAATGTTCCATCCTCTTAGATGACAAACAATGCCATTTCCAGACAAATTAAACATTAAATAATGAATCTTGCAGAATATTAAACCCTTCAAGTCGCATTTGAGGTCTTCAGGGCTGGGCCAACCACCCTGAAGCAGGAAAGCTCTGACAAATCCATGAGACCATTAATTCTTTATCAATGTCATTTTTCCCAGTCCAATAATGAAGTTTGATGGGGGTTTTTTTCAGTCACACCAAAGATTTCTAATTAGCTTTACCAGAATTTAATCACAGCTTTTAGGAACCACCTTTCAGTTCAGAAGCAGCGAATGAGATCCCTTTATTTTCCCAGATTCCACATCAGGCAGGACACACACACTCTGAGGGATGGACACAGCCAAACCCATTGTTCTTAACCTGTTTCCTTATTCATTTTTTAAGGGAAATTTCAAACTTTGGGTTAATCCAAGCTATCCCACTTTTCTTTTTGATTTTTCACATCATTTGTAGGAATTTTGCTGAGACTGTGGGTCCAGCCATGGACCACGAGCATGATTTATGCTGAATAATTCAGTCTCAGAGACTTCTGCCTTTGCATCCCAACCTGGAAAAGCCTGAAAGAACCTGGAAAAGCCTGAAGGAACCTCAAACTCTGCATCCCAAGAGCAAAGGAGGCTCAGAAGGGAATTTATTTCTCTCTCCAATCCCCTGAGGGAGGTCGGGGTCAGTTCTTCCCCAGGAATCGGTGATAGGACAAGAGGAAACGACCTCAAATTGTGCCAGGGGAGGTTTAGGTTGGATTTTATGGAAAATTTCTCCATAGAAAGGGTTGTCCCACCTTGGAACATCCTCCCAGGGCAGTGGTGGAATTTCTGGGGATTTAAAACACGTGAGGATTTGGCACTTCAGGGCACTTTGGCAGCGCTGCTTCAACTCAATGATCCCAGAGATCCTTTCCAACCTAAAGAATTCCATGACTCCATGAAAAAAAAACAACTTTACTCTCCCAAATTTCAAGGAAAAAGGGGTTTTTTTAAAGGGTGCTGCATCCCAGCTTGGCTTCCACCAGTGTGCCTGACCTTTCAGGCTCCACAACCAAAAATCCTTGGAAGAGTGTGGGTAAATAAACGGATGGAGGCTGCCACGGTGGCGATGGGAGCGGGGATATACATAGAACATCAAGCTGTCATTTCCACAAAATTAGGGTTTTTTTAAACTAGAGGCACTTTGGAAAGCGCCTTAAAACACAGCAATCTTCCAGCCAATTTTCTTACGTTATCACATCCAAGAGGAGAAGGGATGAGGGCTCTGCTCGAGTGCTAAAGGACAAAAAAAAAAAAGGGCATTTGGAAAATCTGCAGCGCTGTAATTACCAACATGACAATTGGTGCTCATAAAAGCCTGGAAACAAAGGAACAGGGAATTTGGGAGCTCCGTGAATGTTTGCTGCATTTAAACCTCCCCACTGAACTCGGAGCACTCGCAGCTTTGCTTCGGTTGCATTCAAGTTTTATTCATTTAAACAACCTTTAAACCAAAATATGACTGAAGATGGTTCAGCGCTGGTTAAACTGGAGCCTGGCAAGTGGGAATTCTTCTTATCAGAGAATCCTGGGTTGGAAGGACCTTGAAAATCATCTCATTCCACCCCTGCCATGGCAGGGACACCTGCCACTGTCCCAGGTTGCTCCAAGCTCCATCCAGCCTGGCCTTGGACACTTCCAGGGATCCAGGGGCAGCCACAGCTTCTCTGGGAATTCCATCCCAGCCCCTCCCCACCCTCAGAGGGAGGAATTCCTTCCCAATATCCCATCTAAACCTCCTCTCTGCCACTTTAAAGCCATTCCCTGTGTCCTGTCATCCATCCCTTGTCCAAAGTCTCTCTCCATGTTTCCTGCAGCTCCTCCAAACCCNGGATAAGAACCCCATATCCCCTTTGCCAGGGAGGGAATAAATTCCTATTTAGCCTTAAAATCTCTCCTATATTCTCAGGGATAAGAACCCCATATCCCCTTTGCCAGGGAGGGAATAAATTCCTATTTAGCCTTAAAATCTCTCCTATATTCTCAGGGATAAGAACCCCATATCCCCTTTGCCAGGGAGGGAATAAATTCCTATTTAGCCTTAAAATCTCTCCTATATTCTCAGGGATAGGAACCCCATATCCGCTTTGCCAGGTAGGGATTAAATTCCTATTTAACCTTAAAATCTCTCCTATATTCTCCTAACCCCCACCTGATTTATGGGATTGTTGCACCTAAAGCTCAACATGCAAATATTTCATTAAACTCCTATGAAATTTCAAAAGATGAGGGAAGTCTTGCTCTTATTTCAGCCCCAGTGCCCAAATTTATTTCTTTATTAGTGATTGAAATTATCGATTTTAATAACACAATTATTGCTGATAGAACTGGGATTTATTATCTGGGGGTAGGGCTGCAGCACTACTTTTAAAATTTATGCTCGTGCCTGGAAAATCTTCATCATTTTCTAATTAACATGCAGGATATTAAATAAATTTAATCTTTTCAAGCTAATATTTTATGAAAGAGCACGAGAAAAGAGTGTCCCACAAAATGGAAATTAATTATTTAAATTTTTAAAAATTACACTGTTCGTTTTAAGGAAAATAAATCTGTAAGGTTCAATGGGAGCTTTCCTGAACTTTTGATGAAGAAGGGAGAAATGGAATTTTCTTATGAAGCTAAAAGTTGTATTCCCATGAGATTAAGTGAAATTAGCAGCTGGTGGGTATTCCCTAAAAAAACCAAAATTGTCATGGTAGAAAAAAGAATGCTCAGGGTTAAAAGAGAAAAATAAAGCAGTTAAAATATGTGAAATATTCAGATTAAGGGAAACTATTCTTATAATTCGTGAGGTGTCATAGGCAAAACCAAGAAAAATAAAGAGTAAAATGAGGTCTTTCCATCTCTCTCCCATCACTGACACTACTCCAGAGGCTGAGGAATTCTTGGAACATTAACAAAAGAGGACATCATGTTGAAGACAATCAGGAATCAGATTTGGAGCTGATTTCAGCAGGAGGAATTTCCTCCTGGAAGCTGGAACAACTCAGATCCAAACTTTTGCATTTCAGCAAAACCCCAGCTCCCAGAATATCAAATTGTTGTTCCATAAACCAGCAACGGGAGCAGCCACAGCATCCCTGAGGAAAACCACCCCAAAAATTGATGGGAATCTCCAATTAAAATATCTTTTCTCACAATTATTCAGACTGAAACCAGCAGGGAAAAGTTCACAGTCACCATCACTACAACAAATGTTTATTGTCATTTATTCTCCAATCAGTTCAATCCATGGAAAATAATTTTCCTGGGAAGAATGAACCCACCAGGACACATTGATTCCCTTGGCACTGCAGTTGCTGTGAAGTGACAGAATTTCTGTGTTAAATTCCCTTTATTTTCCCTCGTGGAGCAAGTGCTGCTGTAAGCACCACAAATTAAGATTGAAGCTCTGTAGGAACAACCCAAATTCCCCTCCTGGATCCGTAAAAAAGCTCTCTGGGAGATGCTTGGAGCTCAGGAGAGCTGCACCCACAGGAAAATTCCCAAAGAATTTAGGAGCAGGGAGCTCTGGTGCATCCAGGGATATCCCGAAGGATAAATGGGGAATTCATGAGGGAGAATAACAAAACTCAAAGGTTGGAGCAGGTAAGAGTCATTCCAGAATTTGTCAGGAATCAATTAAACTTCCTTGGAGAAAAACTCCACGTGCTTGGAAGAATTTTGGATGTGGAGCTAAAAACCATCGCACTCATCAAGCCCCAGAAACTGGGATTTCCTCTTTCCAGTTATGGTTTAACTCAGTCACTCAATAAAAAAAAGATTTTCACCTACAAATATTGATCATCCCAAGTTTGCTCCATTTTTGGGCATTTTTAGGAAGTTTTCCCTCCCGCTTTTTAAGAGCCTTTATTGGAAGTGACCTCAGAGGCACCGAACATCCTTTAAAATTTTAGCAATAATGGATCCATTTCCCAAAGTTTGGGGGTTAATTGTTTTTGTTTTAGTGGGGCCAAGCACACAACGCAGCTGAGAGTAGTTAACCCCATCGTCTTCCACTCCAAAGTTAGGTATTCCCAAAATATTTTGGGAGATGTGGAATAATTGAGCAGTGAGCTGCACACCCAACCACCATCCTCATCCCATCACCCTTCCCTTCCCAGGAAACCACAAAATCTCCTTGTAGGACTCGGGAAAAGAACAGAATTTGAGGTTTTTGGGGATATTTACCCCAAATGTTGTTAAAGGAACTGATCCCTCCAAACTAAAATATTTCAAACACAAACAAAAAAGTTGCCTTAATTATTTTCACCATCCCCTCAGGCCGTGTCCACCTTTGGGGAACTGCTCAGGAAAAGTGGGAGCAGGACATTCTGCACACCAGGAACGTGCCACCTTTTCCAGCTGAAACATCAAGCTGAATTTGCCACGGGCAAGTCCCACAAATGAAATAATTTCATATCAGGACAAAAAAAAAGTTGCAGCAGAACAAAATAAAACCGGAGTTTGACCCAGTTTCACGTTCCCTCGGTGAAGTTTAGAGGGTAAAAAACAAAGTAACTTCTTTGAAGCCGAAAAATAATGCAGAAAGTTAACGGGAAACATTTAAATTAAAGTGGAATTAAATGGAAGATTTGGAGCCACGCAAAAAAAGCAGCTCAGCTCTTTAGAGTAATGTTGAAACATTGTCCCTCCAGGTGCTCTGCAAGGAATAAAGGCAGTAATGGAGCCATGAATCACCCACTAAAACATCCCAGCTCCAGAGCAGGAACAGAGGGGATGGAAAAGCAGCCAAATCCCAAAAACTTCATCATGCACTGGGTTTATATTTCTGAAATTTAAAGGTGGGAAACAGAAGAAATATTTCATCAAAGAAATCATTTTAAGGCCTTTTGCTGTCTGTACTGTGCCCCCCAAAAGGCAAAATCCTGGGATCCTGGAATCCGGATTTTGCCAGAGCTGCCAAAAAGTGGGGAATGAGGAAGAGGGGGAAGGAGGAAGAGAGAAAGAAAGGAAACGCCGTTATAAACAAATTCAGGGGACTTGGTTTGTTTTCAAAAGGCCACACTAAATTGGTGCCCAGTTACTTGTCCTAGCTGACAAAGGAAGGGCATTTTCAGAGCTGTGAGAATCCCTGGAAGTGTCCAAGGACAGGCTGGAATGGGCTTGGAGCACCCTGGGATGGTGGAAATGTCCCTGCCCATGGCAGGGGGCTGGAACCATCACTCAAAATACTCAATATTGATGATTGTCGAAACAAAACACTGCACGACAGAGCTACCAAACCGGGCCCGAAAAACAAATATTCTTCAGAGTTTCACTGAAATCCACTCACCTGCCAGAGAAGGTGCACAAAACCTTGTTCAGCTCATCAAGGCAAACACAGCCTCGGTTTCTTTGCTGCTCTTCGGAGTTCAAAATGTGAGGAGCTGAGTAAGCAGAACAAAAAACAAATAGTTGGTGAAACGCAGGAAGAGATGTGGTCAGCAGCTCACTAAAGCAGCATTATTCACCTGGACTTTGGCTATTTAGCTCAGTTAAATTCATGATCCATAAAGCAGGGAGCAATAAAATCCATTTTCGTGTTGTTGTTGCGGTGTTGAATTAAAGTATCACTAATGCTTGAGAAAACATTGCCCTGGCCCAGCCGCTCTCCTGGGTTTTTTAATCAGGAAGCTGAGCAATTGCAGGTTGTTATTTCCCCTCGACAAGTTTCAACCCTCTTTTAATGCCCTGATACCCTCAAGACTCCCGTGAGCAAAGGAGGCCGAGCTCCAGCACAAAGAGACAGCTCCGAACTCTTACACCAAGAATTCGTGGGGTTTTAGGCAAAGTTTTTTGGGTTTCGGCCCAAAAATGGGGCTGCAACTGATGGAGGCAATCTCTGCACCATTCCTGCCCTCCAGGACTGGGATACAGGCAGCACTACAAGGGGGAATAGGGTCAAAGTGGGAGAGAAAAGGTTTATAGTGGATATTGGGAAGGGATTGTTCCCTGTGAGGGTGGGGAGGCCCTGGAATAGAATTCCCAGAGAAGCTGTGGCTGCCCCTGGATCCCTGGCAGTGCCCAAGGCCAGGCTGGACAGGGCTTGGAGCAGCCTGGGACAGTGGAAGGTGTCCCTGCCCACGGAGGGGGTACAAAAAGGATCAGCTTTAAGGTCCTTCCCAACCTAAATCATTCTGCGATTCCATGATCCTTTTAACATGCAAAAAACCCACCCAAAAAATCCCAAATCCCTCTAATCCTCGTGGCTTCAATGCCCATTTAGAAAGCAGCAATCACTCTGTGATCTGGAAATGCAGGTCTTTAATAAAGGCACCGTTCCTCCCAATAAATCTCCTTTAAATCTGATTTTGGCCTCCTGCCTTTCCATCTCAAAAGCCGTGTCCTGTAGCTCCATTAATTCATCGGCCTCATTTCTGCATTAACTCGAGTGATTCTCTGAGCTGACTTCAGCCTTTCCTGAGAACCCCCCTGTGGTGCCTAAATGGAAGGAAACTCCTTATCCCTGAGTGTTGAATTGCAAACGAGGATGATTTAGGCAGAGTCAGAGCATGTGAAGTGGGTTTGAACTACAGGTGTCTGACAAGAGTTCTTCTGCTTTTCCTCCCACAGCTTCAAAGTCAAAATTCATCCATTTTGTCTCTCAGAGAAGTTGAACTGACTGCCTCATTCCCAGAGCTTTGGGAAGCGAGGCTGGGAAGGGTTTCCAAAGCAAATATCTGGCAAAAATAGAAATAAAAATCGGTTTTCACCCAACCTCTCCAACAGAACTTTGTTACAGCAACGATTTCACCACTTCCAGGAGCTGATGAGGTTTTGCTGCTTGCTCTCCATAGTTTTTTTGTTGGAGATTCCCTCTCTGGAGTCATTCCAATCCTACCTGGATGTGCTCCTGGGTAAGCAGATGATCTCCAGAGGTCACTTCCAACTCAAACTCTTCTGTGATTCCATGGATGGAATTGGATTGAACCAACATTCCTCGCTCCCAGATCCATCAGCTGCCAGAGTGGAACGGGGTTGGAATGAGATTTTTAAGGTCCCTTCCCACCCAAACCAGTCTGTGATTCCATGAAATGCACTTTTCTCGTTCATAAAAGAAACATGACTCTTTCAGATATCAAAATATGTTAATTTTACCCCTTAAATTGCAGCCGGATTGAGAAACTTGATATTTTCCATCAGAATCTTGATGGATCCCACTTGATGTAAGAAACTTTGCACCCACCAAATGAGAAACTTCAGTGGCACAGATGGTTCCATAAATATCCCACTGGTCACTGGCTAGGAGCAGCCTGTTAGTTTTAATACCTACCTGGCCCTTTGCTGAAAACCACAGTAAAACAGGTAAAAATATCATTAAAATAAATACTCTCAGAATGAATAAAAAATGACTCAGCCACTCCAGAATCCCAATGAGGACAAATGACCTGTAAGTGTCATCTGCTGGCTGATAAAAGCAATTGAGCCAATGTCAACCGAGCAAAGTGAGATGTAATTTAGTTTTAGCATTCCCAGAATGTCACAGCAGCAAGGAAAACACAAAAATAAGGCTGTCATATCTCAAAAGCCAAGGAAATTAATTAATGAATCCTTAAAAGACACTTTGGGAGCATTTTTTTAAAAGATTTCTTATCGTTAAATCCACTTAAATGGAAATGAAACAGCATAGCCATGAAAATGGATAAACTTCAAACGATTTAATCCAGATACCGTTTCAAAATGAACCCAAAACTTACCTCAAATGTCTTGAACAAGTAAACCAAAACTTCGCTCTGGAAATCCTCTGTGAATCAGATTAATCCTGGGATTTCCAATGATTCCATTCCTTCTGCTGGAAGGAAAGGCTATTCCAGTCATTTCAGCCAAGCTTCCCTTTCTCACCTGACCAAAACCCCAAAAGACCCCAAAATTTACCATCATTTTCAGAACCCGCCTCCTTTTAACCAAAATATTTGAGGATTTTACTGCAGCTCAGCACAGGAGCCATCACTGTGTGGATTCCCTGTTAGGATCACATTTTAAATTTTGTCCAGAGGGATTCAGACAGAGAATTCCTGAGGAGCACACCCACACATCCTAGGGACGCTGGATTTGGGCTGGATCAGCTCATCCCAGCAGGAACCACTTCAGGTGCTCAGCCCATCCAGAGCATCCTTATCCTGATCTTCCTGAGCGCTGACACTGGAATATTTTACAGGAGAACATTTTATCAGATGAGAGCTGCAAGAGCTGTGGAATTCCTTCCTTTTTTTAATTTTCCTCCCTGAATATTGAGGGAAATGTTAAATAAGCGAGGAACCCCGTGGGCAGTGGAGCAGCAGCCTGGCTGCCTCTGGCCCTGCCCTGACAAATAAACCCATCAAGGGGAAAGATGCTTTAATGAACAAGGAGAGATTTTTAGGGTAATTTTTAGGATAATTTAGGTGTTTAAGAGGCATGAAGCGTTTTCCAAAAGTGTGCTCCAACAGGGTTCGGAAATCACGGAGTCAGAGCTGCTTTTTCTCCCCACAAACACTTCAAGAAGAAGCGTTTGATGTTTCCCAGCTCCCATTTAGCTCCAGCATATGCTCAGGTATTCCCTGGTGTGTTTTTACAGCCACAAACAGTAAACTACCCAAAGCCCTGAGGAGCAGAGGAGCAGCCTGTGAGCTGTGTTTCATCCCAGAAATCACAGGGAA
Source organism: Pachycephala philippinensis (assembly GCA_013397055.1). Classification (NCBI taxonomy): domain Eukaryota; kingdom Metazoa; phylum Chordata; class Aves; order Passeriformes; genus Pachycephala; species Pachycephala philippinensis. Next base: position 66,918 of record VWZT01012689.1, on the reverse strand, counting down.
CATAAATTAGTGAAGTCATCTGTGCCATTTATCCCCTTAACTGGGCTTCCCGAAAGGAAGCATTTTCCCTTTCCTCCATTTAAGTTCCCAGAGCAGCTCCTGGGTTTGGATGCAGACACATCATCCCTTAAAGAGGAGTAATAAACCCCATAAATCAGATCTGCACTAAAATGTCAGGAATAAAACCTCGGAGCAAACCTGATCGTTAATGGTCCTTCCTCTCAGGCTGAGGTGCTGACACCCATATTCCCGTTCCCATTCCCAAATTACCACTTGGATGTGCCAAATCAAACACCTCTTTGCAAGTCCCTCTGGATCCCTTTCTGGCACTTTGAGGGCAGCCTAAAACAGTGATGGTGTTGGCTCAGCATCCCAAAAAAACAGGTGAGAGCTCTTGGAATCACTTCTCTGAGCATCTGTCAAAGGGAAGGAAAAGCCTTTCCCATGATCTGTCAAAATTGGCCACTTCAGCCTCCATCAGAGCTGCTCAGGCTCCTTCAGCAGCCACGTTTAGCAGCAGTAAAATATTGTTGTTTTAAAAGAAAATAAATCTAATTTTCTTGCATTTATACAACAGAAAAGCTCTGCTGATTTGGATGGGACCAGGGAATTCTCGTGGCACCAAGCTGCTGGTGATCACAGGAAAATCCCTGACTGAAACAAGGAGAATAACAGCAAAATCTGCCTCTGGATAAATTACCTTAAATTCTCCCCAGGAAATTTAATTACGTTTAACAGAGGAAAACCAAGTGGCAGAGAAGGTGCTGAAGGAAAATCCTTTCCAGAAAACGTGGCAAACAGGGCCTGAGGGAGGAGGATGTGCATCCCAGCACGGCCCAGCTGGTGCCAGCAGCAAACTGGGAGCCACAGCCAGAGCCCAGAGGAGCTCTGCTCATGGGTTGGGGGGATTTACACCTCGGAGGAGCTCTGCTCATGGGTTTGGGGGATTTACACCTCGGAGGAGCAGAGGAGCAGGGATTTACTCCTTGGAGGAGCTCTGCTCACACCTCTGGGGGATTT
>VWZT01012689.1:31222-43081 GCA_013397055.1 Pachycephala philippinensis | reverse complement strand
AAAGGAAAAAAAGAAAAGAAAAAAGCTATTTCTGCCACCGGCAGGTTTTGAAACAAATCTTTCAGCTGCTTAATTCACCTTCACCTGGAGAAGTTAATTATTGGTCAGGTAATGATGCTGGTGATTATTTAGAAATATGGGAAATATTAGTAGCAAAACAAAAAAAGCCCCTCCAACATCAGGTTCTGACCTTCTTCTTCTGTTCTCATTATGAAATCCTTCAAGCACAGACAGATTTTTCTCCTTTTCCAGCAGCAACAGGACTCATTTTCATGCCAGGCAGGGCTAATTCCTGAGCAAACGCCTAAAAACTTTCAGAACAAAAACGTTCATGCATAAAACCCAAATTCTTTGCACTCCTATTTTGCATGTGTTAGAATTAAATCCACGTTAATGGATGCTTACCTGAATACGAATATCTCAAGGAAAGAAAAACAAAATTCCTTTTCAGTTTCATCCTCGGAAATGCATTGGCAAAAATATAGAAAATAATTTACTTTAGTGGGCAGATATTTTGGGATCTTCACATGAAGTACCAAGTCATAGCTGAGGGAATTATTTTTCTTTATATAAAGTACACATTTAATCAATAAAAGGCCTTTTTTTTAATCCAAGATTCAGTTCTCAGAACTCCTTTGGATCATGCAGGTATTTTTCTTTACACAGTGTCAGCAGCTCCTGCAGATTCACGGGGTTTTAATTTATCCAACTGGAGAAATTTCAAAATTAATTTCACTTTGACCTAAGAAAGTTTCATTCTTATCTTTGACAGTAATAGAGAAGAACTCGTAGGGCCAAAATATGAAAGGGCAAGGAGGGTGGACTCCACATGAATTTTAATCATCTTACCCTCGTAGCTCATGACTTTAGGGATTATTCATAATTTTTTAAAGTTTTATGTTTGTAGACAAAGACAGATGATTCAGGTAATCAAGCTAAGCCTGACCCAGCCTTACTTTTAAAAACAAATAAAATAAAAATTACCTCTACTCAGCCACTAATGCTCAATAAATGCACCAGAGCATTTCAGGCATTCGACTCCCTGGTTTTTAAATATCAAACATTTCGAAGCAATAAAACAAGTCAGCAAAACTGCACCCAGTTATTTGGAACTGTAAAAGTGGGGCTCTCTTTCCATTATCAGAGACCTCGAAAAGAGCATCACATTTCACATTTTCATAGCAAGAATTGAAAACAGGCTGACAAAAATGGCTTTTTAAAGCAAGGGAGAGAAGCAGGGGCCGAGCTTTCAGTAGGACCAGAGTGGTCTGCAAGAGATGCAATTCCATAAATTACGCTGCAGGATGAAGCCAACTAAAAAAAGGCCATTTTTTACCACAAATTCTTATGGTTACTAAAAAGAAATAAAGGAAAAAAATCCCTTTTTTCTTACTGTTAAAGGAACAATACCACAACCTTTAAATGCCCTTAAAGAGGAATAACGTAATCATTCCACAACTCCGTGAAATATTACTAAAAGAGGAATAATGTAATCACTCCATGAAATATTACTAAAATTACTAAATTATTACTGAATAATTTTTATTACTAAATAATATTACTACTAATAATTATTACTAAATTAAAAATTACTAAAAATATTACTGAATTATCACTAAAATACTGAGTTGGAGCCTTTAAGAAGCCGACAGCTCGCGAAGTTGTGAGCTGCTCCAAGCATCTGCAGCCACCCAAGATTTGGTCCCTGCTCTGCTCTCTACAGATTTTCTTCTGCTCTTTCTGTAAATGGTTTTGAGCACAGACTCCTTAACACATTCCAGGAGAGTTTGCACTTTTGCATAAAACATGAAATTGTCAGGCACAGGGCCCCGCACAGTTCACTGCGGCCGGCAGAAGCCATTGATTCCTGCATTTATTTCCTCTCCATCCCAAATCTATTCCTCATGCCGCTTGTCACCGAGGGCTGACACGTGTCACAGGCTGCCATTATCCACCCTGGCAACTCAAATGCCACCTGAAAGAGAGGAAAATATTTAAAATACTCCTGTGCACAGCTTGTTTTGTTCGCCGCGGCCCGGAGTCAACAGTCATGGAAACAACTCTGGGAATACAAAATCACTCTTCTATTAAAGATAAGGGAAACGGAGCCAAGGTCAACGAGCAGCAGCAGAATGAGAAATTTCCACAGCTTGTTTTACACCTTGCTGGGTTTAATCCAGAATTTGGAGTTTGCTGTGATTTTTAGCGGGGAGAAAGCAGCAAAACCGCCTCAGTGAGAGTCGGTGTTACGGCCTGGGATGGAAATCCTGGATGGAAATCCTGGATGGAAATCCCGGATCCTCTGCTTTTGCCTTGCTGCTGCCATCACAGAAAAAATTGGAATAGGTTTCACCCACCCTGTGTTGGGTGGAATTAGTAAAATTATTGTATTTTTACTCTGCTTAGAGCAATGCTCTAAATTGCCCTCATAGGGTCAGGTATTCTCAGGCTGCCAAAAACCTGCAGTGCCATTAACAGGAGCAGCTCTGGGGCTGCACTGTGACAAAAATTTGGGGTGTGGCAGCCCCAAAAAACTGGGATTTTCCACAGAAAACTGTGGAATGTTATAGACAGGACACGAGGTCTGAGAGAAGCAGCACGTGCACATCAAGACCACACAAAATTACGTTTCTTACCAGCTCTGTCGAGCATTAAAAATTGGAAATTAATCCCACTCTCATGCGGGGAGAGAATTCAGACTTCACAGAAATGCAGGAATGATGTGGGATTATATCCTACCAAGTGATTTCCTCTAGTACCCAATACCACTAATTACTAACACAAATTCAAGGGAAAGGGAAGGAAAGGCCAGAAAGTCTCTTTGAAACAAATTGCCCAAAACCCACAAATTTCAAATGTGTCAGGATGATAGCCAGAAAAATGCAGAGAAATCAAGTTTTTCTTGCTCAGCAGATCCTGCACCCAGCAATCCTTCTGCACGTCCTCAGGAGCAGGGCACTCAAATGAGGTGCTCTTTTAGGGGGAATTTGGGATTCTTTAGTGATACTTTTATTATAAAATTGGACTTCCTTAATTACTTTGAAGGCTTGTACTAAAATTCTAACCTGCCATCTCAGGAATGTGCCTTTGGAATAACCACACAATCATGGAGAAAGGTCTTTTCTCCAACTCCTCACTCCGTATATTTTTGCACGGGGGAGGAAAACACTGTAAAATTATTCCTGTGTTCTCTGTAATTAAGAGTTCTGCTTTCTTTACTGCGAGGGGAGAGAGGCTCTGGAACAGATTTCCCAAAAAGCTGAGGATGGCCCATCCCTGGAAGTGTTCCAGGCCAGGTTGGAAGGAGATTGGAGCACCCTGGGATAAGATGGGCTTTAAGGTCCCTTTTAATCCAAGCTTTTTTATGATTCCTACAAAGCTCCTGAATCCCCCCAGGTTTGTGTCCTCTGTGGGGACTCTAAGGCTCTGCAGTGACTTCAGTTCTTGGTTGCAAACACCTCAACAGAAAGAGGCACTTCTAGAGATTCTGGAAAATAAATTCTCCTTGTTTGAAGCCCTGTCCATGAGAAGTTTGGTTTTGTCTGTTCCCAGCACCATCCAAAGGACTGGGGACAAACAGCAAACCTAAAATGATCCTTCCCCAGATGCATTTGGGCATCGTGGGTGCCTCTGTCCCACAGTTTGGAGCCCCTTCCTTTGCAGCTGAAAGCTTGGACAAAACCCACACTGGCCTCAGGAAGGTTTCAAAGCTGAGAAATAACCCAGAAATTCCTTTTATCAGCTTTGTTCTTCTGATCCCACCGCTCTTTAAAGCTTTTACACACCTATCAACTGAAATGATGCCTGTAAGTTTTGACCCGAATTTGCTCCCTCCTTTTAGTGTACAATTAAGATGATAATAACACAAAACTTAGTACCCAGACTTTTTAAAATTCATCATCTTTTTCCTTCCTCGATGGGCTTTTGTATCTCCAACACTGTCTGGGGCATAAAACTCCTGGCACAGCTCCTCTGAAATGTGTTGGCGGGTCAGCATCCCACAGGTATTTTTCCAGAGTTTCCACGCACACTTTCTAGCTCCTGTTTTATTTAAACTTCATTTAATGCAGCCCCTCGCTCCTTATCATGGCTTCCATGGAAAAGTTCAGTTAAGGTGTGGAATGCCAGGCTTATTTAGTAAATTATCTTCTATTTCTTATAAGATAATGTGGAGCTTAGAGTAATTACACAAACAGAGCTTCAAATGTCTCCAGTGTAAGGAGGAACGTTCTCCTCTAGGGCACAGATTAGGAACTACTCACAGGACATTCCAACATTAGGAAAAGTGGATTTCAGCAGGTCCCACCCTCCTGAAACCCAGGGATGGCTCCAGGGGGTTCCCTGCAGCTGCACAAACCCCAGATGAGCACAGAGAGCATGCAGTGCACGTGTTTTATTCAGCACAGCCCAGAATTTGTCCTTAATGGATTTCCTGACCCCACGCCCCCACAGCCGTGTCCCGGAGCCAACCTCATTTCCCTACACGGACCCTAGAAATCCCACAGGACTGTGACAGCTGCCAGAAAAGTTGTTGTTCTCCCAAAATGATTCAGCCACAACAGCAGCGAGTTCACAGAGCTCTGTCCCATCGGGATGAGAACTCTGAACGCTCCAGGGCAAAGCTCTGGATCCCAGATTGGTTTGGGATGGAAGGAACCTCAAAGCCCACCCACTTCCACCCCCTACCACAATTTTTCCAGCCCCTTTCTTCTCACCGCATCAGGAGATTTTACTCAGTCGTGGCTGATAAAAAATTAAATCATCATTCTCCAAAGAATTCGTAATCTGATTGGATTAGTCTGAGCAGTCACCGAGCTCTCAGTGCTGCCACTGAGCCAACAAGAATCATTTGATAAGATTCAATATGAGCTGAACATGGCTTTTGCCCTGAAATGATTATTAACTATCAGAATATTTATTAACCATCAGAACAGTTTACCTGCCCAGAATATTAAACCTGCCAGAGGTAAGGAATGGCTGCAGGAGTCACTCTGTGAACGAAAGCAACACATTTTTGGGTGGGTTTTGTTTAATTCAGTGTCTGCCTGAATGTCACAAGTCCCCATGACATCCCTGACTCTTGAGCTTTGCATGTGAATAGCCAAAAAAATAAATAAATAAAGTGCAAACTGATCCAGCTCCGACAGCTCCGTATTGAGCATCCATCAGAGCTGAGCCTTGTGCTGTTTATTCCAGCATGTGTTTGGAATATATTTTGTTCCTGATAAACCAGTGACAGCCCTACGTGGAAAACAAGTGCAAGGAAAGTGAAACTTCTTCTCTATAGTTAAACAATTTTGCTTCTCTTTGTCTTCCAGCACTGGTGTGTGACCTTGGGAAGGACAGCAATGTCCCAGCACAGCTATCAGAGCACAGGAATCCCTCTTTAATGTGACACAGATCTGGATCCAAGATGAAAATCAAAAGTAAAAAGGCATTGCATTATCATTCCTGCCCCGATATCCCAAACATCCCATCTTGTGATCTCGGCTGCGTGGCTCTGATATTCCCAGAATACAGATCACAAGACAGAATAGACTGAAAATTTGTGGGAAAACGATATCAGCTTCATCTTCCAGGGCTGGTTAAAAAATACACTCCTTTAGGAAAATGGACATCATTTAAATGAATTTGGGAATAGATATTTTTTCTTTCTTTCTTATCCTCTGCTTACGTTTTAGGGGAGTCCAGCAGCTCATCCCTGAGGATGGAGTGGTGCCAAGCAGTGCTGCTCAGCCACCCAGGGCTTGGTTTGCCCTTCAGTGCCTTCTACACCCAGAGAAATCTCTTCCCCTTGGGCTCCCAAAATCATCAGGTTTGAACAGAAGAACTCCGCCTCCACCCCAGCTCCATCATTTTCTCAGGACAGCCAACCACAAGAGCACAGAAGCCACGTTCTTCTATAAACTTGGTGAAATATCCACAGAATGCCCTAAAAGTAGAAAATTCATGTCCTATATCTATAGGAATTTATTGTGAGGGTGGGGAGGCCCTGGCACAGGGTGCCCAGAGAAGCTGTGGGATCCCTGGAAGTGCCCAAGGCCAGGTTGGACGGGGCTTGGAACAACCTGGGACAGGGGAAGGTGTCCCTGCAAAGGGATGTTCCAGACTCACCCTCTCTTCTCCTCCTGGAGGTTTTGCTCCAGAGCTCAGAGCCAGACACAGCCCAGGACTAAAACTGTCTCTGTTTTGTGGCTTTTCCTCGTTTGTCTCTCAGCACAGCCCCCAGTGACCTTGCACAGCCGCCTCGCCACTGCTGCTCAGCTCCGCTGACAATTAAAACGAGCTCTCCCGAAGAGAAGCCACGAAAGAAATCCCCAAAGAAAGTCAATCATATCCCATAAAATTACTCAAACTGCAGCTCATCCTAACCCAATATTATCCTGCTGTGCCTGTCCATTAAGGACATTTCATTCTGCCTATGACCTCGGCTAATAAAGGAACATTTTTTATCTCTTCTGTCCTACTCAGGGTTACCTCTGCAGTCGTGTTAAGGGGGATTTATTTCCACACATGGGGTTTGCTGTTAGCCTGGCACCAGCTGGCCCAGCCAGATTTCTGGGGTGTTTTATATGATAATTACATTTTCAGAGGCTTCCTGCAAAAGAAACCTCCAGGAACAGGCAGGGTTGGGATGTGGGGAGCAGAACCTCTGCACTGCATCTCCTGCTGGGGCACCATAAATGAGAGGGGTGAGGGGCTGGGATGGAATTCCCAGAGAAGCTGTGGCTGCCCCTGGATCCCTGGCAGTGCCCAAGGCCAGTTTGGATGGAGCTTGGAGCACCCTGGGACAGTGGAAGGTGTCCCTACCCATGGAGAGGTGGAATGGGACGGGATTTAAGGTCCTTCCAACCCAAATCATTCCATAATTCTATGATTCAATCCCTGGTCCCATTTGCCAAGGATGTGTTGGAGGTTGTGACTTTAACTCTATCCAAAGGTAAGATCCTGGTTGACAATCCCAGTTCTTTCATGTAAAAAGTAGAAAAGATTTTGGTAAAAAGGGTTTCCTTGGGTTTCAGAAGCAGAAATTGTATGGGAAGAGTGGATCAAAGAGCAGGACAGAGCCCTGCAAATGGGATATCCAAAGGAATTGGGAGCCAAACCCCAAAACGCACAAACAGATAGCTCCTGCCACACAGAAATTAATTCATGGATAACTGGGAATTTTATTTTAGTTATAAAGCTGAATCCACTAATCTGATGGTTTAGGAAGAGAAACAGGGCCCATGTTATCACCACTGAAAAATAAACAGGACAGGGAGGTTCCCTGGAAGCTGTTGAACTATGGCAAGTATCAGGCCATGATATTTTTTGCCAGAAAGAAGTTTCAAACGTTTGGCAAAACCATTGACTTCCCAGTTTGTTCCCTTAAATCCCCCCTAAGTAACAGTCCCACAGATTGAGCACTTTGGGAAAAATCGTGTGGAATTGGCTCTCACAGGGGCACTTTGTGATGTGGTTTAATGGGAACTGTGGTCTTTGGTCAAAGGTTGGACTTGATTGTCTTGGAGGTCTTCTCCAATAAAAATGACTCCAAGATCCTGTGGCTGCTGCATTCCCAGCTCCTGTTCCCAATCCTGCACCTCACTCTGGAAGGGTTTTCCCGTCCTCAGTCTGTTTAGTGACTGTGCTGGGAAATATGGGAGTGCAAGCAGAAAGCAGCCATATATTCCTATAAATAACCTTTCTGCTACCCAAAAAACCCCATTCTCCAAGAAAACAAAAGGAACTGGATCAGCACCTCTGCCTCCCAGAAAGCAGCCATATATTCCTATAAATAACCTTTCTGCTACCCAAAAACCCCCATTCTCCAAGAAAACAAAAAGGAACTGGAGCAGCACCTCTGCCTCCCAGAAAGCAGCCATATTCCCTTATAAATAACCCTTCTGCTACCCAAAAAACCCTGTTCTCCACGAAAACCAAAATGAACTGGATCAGCACCTCTGCCTCCCAGAAAGCAGCCATATTCCCTTATAAATAACCCTTCTGCTACCCAAAAAACCCTGTTCTCCACGAAAACCAAAATGAACTGGAGCAGCACCTCTGCCTCCACGCTCCAGGCTGTAGCAGGGAATGCATCTTTAACTCCAGATTGTGTCGGTGTCAGGCCCAGGCAGCAGAAATCACCTCAGCAGTTATCAGGAGAGCTCCCTGCACTTCTTATCATCCTCAGGGCTCTGCAGAAACGCCAGGGCCCCAAATGGATTCCAGCCAGCACACACAACACATGCACGGGGAAAGGCAGCATCCGAAATCCCAGTTTATCTCCCACATCAGCACAAAAAGGGAGGCTGCTCATGCAGCCAGGACTGGGTTTAAAGGCTGACCAAGAATGCCATCTGCAGGCCTTTATTACACATTTTTTCCCAGCTAAATAAGTCCCAGCAGTAGAAAACAAACCTAAAGTGAGTGCTCAGCACAGTGGATGTTAATATGACTTTCATATGCTAATGGGAAGTTCATTAAAAATAAACAAATACAAAAGGAAAATCCTTGGAACTCCTCTCAAAAAAAAAAACCCTCAAAATCAAAGCCTACGGACCCTAAAATGCTGAATCTTTTATGGAATAACCTAGAGAGGATCATTATCATTACAGCTCTGTGTTCAGCATGCATATTTTATGAAGAAACTTTGTGCACAGACTTGGGAGGTTAGCGGTGCACTGCATTTTGTCTGCTGCTTGATTTAACCAAATGCAATGCCCCGAGGCATTGATTAAAATCAGGGAAGAGAGAAAAGCTACTACAGTTAACCTCAGCCTGCAACACTCCCAGGCTTTCCCAAAGAGGAGCCGTCAGGATTTTACTCCTAACTCACTGAATTCTTTGGATGCCAACGCCAAAATAGTCAAGAGTGAAATAATTCTACCTTAGGCCTGGGGATATTCTAAATCTTCATGTCCATGGTCAGTAAAAAACTTGAGGAAAACGTTGAGTTATGCCAGTTTTAAGCACAGCAAATGGGAAAAAAAAAATACAAAATAAATGGGAAATAAAAACACTGATGGTAAGAAATTCCCAAGTTTTCAACCAAAGATTCTAAAGCAATTTCTCATCAAAAAGCTCTGGGAGGTGTGGCTGATTTAGCCCACACAGTCACGTGTGGATTTTAACTTCTTGAAATGCAAGCAGATAAAAACACTCCTGGAAAAATGGGAGCAATAATCCAGGTGGGAATTAGGGCACGTGCATGGTTTCAGCCATCCAGAGAAGTGCTAATGCCTTCCCTACTAAGCCTGAATAACCATAAAATTCCAGATATCTGTATTTATTAGGAGGAAGATGCTGTACAAAATCAGCCACACAGAGAACACTTCACTAAAACCTCAGCGTGTGCAGTGTCCTGACTTTTCAGAGAGCTCCCAACTCCCACCCCTCACCAAAATACACAGAAATAAACGTATTTTATAACAAAGCTTTACCAATTTCTACTTGTTCACCTCAAAACGGGGAGGAACCCAAAACCTCCTCCGAGTTCAAGGGGTGCAGCTCATCCCTTCCTGCTCCCTCTGCCAAGGAACATCAGAAACGTAAAACACAATTCCACATCTCACACAGGAGAAAAACCCCTCATCGACACATTCTGCCTAAAGTTCAGAGATGATGGAAAGGACGAGCTGGGATCCACTGTCCAGAATTAAAACCCACACACCTGTAACCTCATGCACTTCATCCTGTAGGAATATATCAATTTAAGCAGCAATTTGATTTAAAATACTCTTTTTTTCCTTTCCTCTTCCTCCCCCCACATTCTCTCTTCCTTTCTCCAATTATTCCCAGCCAAGTAACTCCAAACTCGTTTTTTCCCCACTTTATTATTCAGTTTGTGTGGCTGTCAAACAAATGAATTCCCTCTGATTTGTTTGGGGGTTTGTTTTCGAGTGCGTGGATATATTAATTCTTTGAATTGCAGGCACTGCTGTTGGTTTAATTTTGTAAATAGTGTTCTGTGATTACTCAGTGTTGCCATCCTGCAAATAAAACAAAATGGCAAACTTATTATGGGAGAACAATTTCCATACTTCTACCCCTGGGAACTGGGCTTAAAGATGGCAGGAATATTTTATTACACAGGAAAAAAAAAATCACTTTATTGTTTTTATATATGCCATGTTTTCTGGGAAATGGAGCAGGAGAACATTTCCTACACAAAATGTCCATCCCAGATTCCACTTGGCTTCCTAAAACTCAAAAACAATATCAAATAACAGATGGTTTTTTGCTGGTTACCCTGGAAAATTTGTCTTCTGGATGAATGTTTAGCACTTAAAAATTTGGCTCTTTTGTCCTCTCACATCTTGACTGCAATCTCAGAGCTGTCTGCTATGAGAACATCCAGCCAAGGACAAAAAGAGATTCCAGATTAAACATAAAAAACCCCAAAACTGAGGCTCCTTCTGAAGGGATTAACAAAGCAGGGAATTGTGAAGGAATTTCTCACCTACCAGAAAAGAGGGAGAAAGGAGAGGCCACTCTTCCCTCTGCCAACCCTCCCAACTTCTCTGCCATCCACCCAGAAATTCAGGAGATCCCTGCTGACCCCCAGATCCAGGCCACCTTCCCCCATGGAATTTAGCCACAATTAGCCTTTTTTCCCCCAAAATTGCTAAATTCTTATGGCAGAGATTTAATGATGCAGATTGAGCCAAAGAGGAGTTCACTCCAGGATGGGGAAAGCTGTGTTTTCCCAGAAAAGGGAATCAGAGACCCTGCAGGTCTCCATGAGGATTCCCAGGATTCCAGGAGGATTCCATGAGGATTTCCATGAGGATCCCCAATTTTCCCAATTTCAAGGCAGAGAAGACGCCAGTGCAGGAGGTGAATCTCAAGGTGCACAACACAACTGTGATTTACTGTCAGGTCACAAATAACGTTGGCATCATTCCTAAACTTTGCCCAGAGAGTGTTTTATTCCCACTTTTTTCTCCCCCACAACAGATGGGGGCACTTTGGGGGCTTCTACTGCCACACAAAGCTTAAACCAGGAGAAAACCTGGGTTAATTGATATGAAATAAGCACAGGAGCAGCAAACTCGCTGCAGGTGAGGTATCTCTTCACAGGACTGCGACCATTAAGAGCTGCTGTGATCCTTTGCTCCTCACTCATTCCCAGTTTTCACAGTCTAATCCCAGCTCAAACTCTCACCCAGAACCCAGGGGAGGAGGATTCTGTTCCAGCAGAAGAGCCCAAGTACTCCCTGTTTCACAGTGCTCCCTGAGGGTGACTGAATAATTTGTTTTAAAATAATCTGCAGGAATAAATTTACCATTTTTTAATGTATAATTAAGCAAGGAATCATCCCCTCCTCTTCTGAAGTTATTCTCGTGACAAGTTTTTTTTTCTGGGTGGTAAACACAAGTTCTGATAGTTGCCAGCACATTCCTACTTAAAAAGTTAATCCATTCCTCTTTGAAGGTTAAGGAAATGCTAAGGAAAACAAGATATGAGGGCTTAGGTAAAGTGGGAGGTTCCAAATCATTGGAGCTCTGCTTATTCCAGAGCTGGGCTGCTCGTGCAGCAGGAAAACACAAGGATTTACCTCGGAGAGACCATCCTGAGCCCTGACCTCCATCCACCTCCCTGCTGGGGGTGTTCCCTGAGGAGCAGGAGGTGTTTGTCCTGCTGCTGTTCCACCCTGACGCTTTGGGGGAGCAATTTTTCCATCTGCTGTTGCAATAAAGTATAAATAATAATATTATATATAGTAAATTATCAATACTATTGGCACAGCACTGGGACAGGGCAGGGAGAACTCTGGGGAGAGGGAGGGCAGGGAACACTCAGCTGGGAAAATAATCCCAGGATCGCTGAGGTTGGAAAAGCCCTCCAGGATGATCGAGTCCAAGCTCTGCGCC
>VWZT01012689.1:7775-30832 GCA_013397055.1 Pachycephala philippinensis | reverse complement strand
ACCCCATAACCCATCCCTGATCCCCCTTTTCTCCAGGCTGAGCCCCTTTCCCAGCTCCCTCAGCCTCTCCTGGCACTCCAAACCCTTCCCCAGCTCCGTTCCCTTCCCTGGACCTGCTCCAGCCCCACGATACCAAAGCTCTCGCTGCAGAGATGAACAACCCAACGAATCCAGCACAAAGAAAAGATCCAGGAGTGCCAGATCCAAGATTTACAACCCTCATCCTACATTTATGAGCTGCTCTGTAGCCCCTGACCCTTTCCATCCTGGCAGTGGGAACGTGCTCCCCTCACTGCTCTCCTGAAGCCAGTCAGGACACAGGGATAACAAATTCCAGTGGCATCCCAGGGGACTGGGCAGCACCAGGAGCAGATTCCTCTTCTCCAGAGCTTCACAATTAAGGTACAAGGGCAGGAAAGGCAGTGGAGATATGAATTCCCAAAGTTCTGCCAACTGATCCACGTTTCTGTCCACGGGGGCACAGCAGAGACACAGATTCTGTTTAATTTTTTAACTCTACACGTAATTTATCTCCAGCTGCCCCCTGGGTCACTTGAAGAGTAGGTAGCTAACTTCTTATTTCCTGATGTGTCTAGATAAAGAATAAAACCCTAAAGAAAAAAGTTTAAATGCATTCAAACAATTACAGACCTCAAAACAGAGATCCCAGCAGAAGAGGTGAAATATTCCATTCCTCTGGGGTGTTTGACTCAATTCCTACCAAATTTTCCCTCTTTGCAGAACTCAGTTCCATCCATGATCCCTCTTTTTTGAGAAGTCTTGTTTTTTTGGAACACCCTCCCAAATTAGAGCTTAATATTAGCGAGATGCTGTCAGCTGCAGGCTGAGATAACTCTGTCAGTTCTTGCAAAATGCACAAATTCTGAGCACGCCAGGGAGCAAAAGCAGCGAGGGCATCGTCACCCTCGGATATAAAATCAGCAGAAACTGGAGCTTTACCTCACACCGAAGGATCTGAAGATGTTCCACTTCATTTGGGATGGTGGCACCGTGTCAAGGGAAGGAAATGGCTGAATATGTCAAAAAAATTCAAGTTTTTAGTCCCTTAAGCAGGGGAGAAGAACTTTGAGAGAAGAAAATAGAACAAAACACTCACTGAGTAAGAAGCCACACTAAGAAAATACCTCAGACATCTTTCTCCTGGCTCTGAGTACCTCAAGAGTCTCTCTTGTAGGAATCATCACATCTGAGTTTTTAGACCAGTAGTAGCCATCTCACCACAAAATGCAAAAAAAGAGCTTAATTACCAAATTATTTTATTAGACTGCAGTAAAACCACTCATAAAGTATGTCTGCTCTTGAGATTTTCTGGGCCAAACTTCTCCAAGTTATTTATTCTGAGCTACCCTGGAAATCTATGAGGAAGAACAACCCTATTCTTTATTTTTATCCATTTCTTGCAGAAGTTGTATTTTATTTCCTAGCATCCATCAGTCAAACCCGTCAAAAACGTTGCTTGCTCTTTTTCATCTGAGATACACTGAAATTATGGGAACTAATAATAATTATTTTATTTCCACAGGACCAGAGTTGGACATGCTGGGGAATGAAGAGCCAAACTCCAGTTCCTGAGTCCCTGAGTTAATGACACCAAGGATTTGGATGAGATTAATTTTCTTTCCTTCTGCAGCTGAGATTCTCAAACCTGCCCAAGTGCTCCACGTTCCCAGATCCCCTTCATTCCAGTACACATTTCCCAAATCCTACTTTGGGCTGAACTGCTAGACAAGCTCTGAAAAATCTCTTTGATTATATTTGGAGAGCCATTTCTTCTGTTCCTGAAAACAACCCATGGATGGCAAGGACAGAATTCCACCTGGCCAGACCCTTCACTGGACAAATCGTGGTGCAAGGAGGGGGATCTTCCCTGAAAAACCAAACCACACCTTTCTCAATGCTATTTTTCTGGGAAAAAGGAGCCATCAGCACCAGCTGTAATTCCAAAGGTAAGTAATTGTCCATATATAAACTAGGAAAGGGAAGGAAAGTCTCCATGATGACCCAGGATTTAGGGAAGAGCTTTTTCTACCTCCAAACTACAGAAAACCATTCCAAATATCCCCTCAAATGCATGGCCACGGGAAAGGTGTCACTCCAACTCACCAGGACCTGTCCTGCAGGATCCATGCCCTTCTCCAGCAGGTTTCCATGGATAATTTTGGATGGGACGAGGGCAGAAAATGGATAGAGGCTGATACAACCTCACCTCCCCACAGCCTTGGCCCACCTGCTCGTTTGGAAGTGCTCTTGTAGAAAATTAATTGCCAGAACAATTAAGCAGAGCCCCGAGAGCTCGTTCTTGGAGTGGGATGGATATTTAGGCTCTGCTATTAATGAGCTCTTGGAAAATTTCCCATAAGATTTCTTCGGGCAGGGATACAAGCCCTGTTCCCTCCCTAAAAAACAGCAGCTGCATTAGCACACTCATGGGCACATTAATGACACTCCATTATTCAACAAGTTCCAAAAAGAGAGCAAACTACACCAAAACCACTCGGATTTCAGACTCCTTACAGAATCCCAGCTTCCTGCTGGCTGATGGCATCACCTCTGAACCTCCCTGCCCTTTCCCACAGCCTGATTTCCATCAGGAACTCTTGTTTTTTGGAGGGAACCCATCATGAAGGTCCCACAACGTCTTCAACCCTGCTCAGGGCAGAATCCATGCCCTGCCCTGAAAATAGTTTTGAAAAGTGGTGAAGATGCTGGAATAACAAGATGAATCCAAAAGGCAGCACAGAGGCCACCATGGGGGATGCCATGAGCATCAGATGAGTTTGGGAATTTTATTCTCTCCAGGGAAGGGGATGAGATGCAGAGAGCGGGATAACGAGCTCAGATAGCACCAAGGAACACCCAAAATATTTAAACGTTGTCCCTGGGAAAGCACAAAAATTCCAGCAGGACCAAAAGCCCTTTCTAAAATCTCCCATTATCACGGAATCACCAAGGTTGGAAAAGTCCTCCAAGATCATCAAATCCAACCATTCCCCAGCACTGCCAAGCCACCACCAAACCATGACCCCAAAAATGCCACATCTGCACATTTTTTTAACTCTTCTGAGGACAGTGATTCCATCGCTTCCCTGGACAGCCCCCTCCAAGGTTTTATTATTATTTATTTACTGTCTCAGAAATTCTGGCTCACAAGAGTGATCCTTAATCATAGGAGAGCTCCATCAGTTTTAAACAGGGACATTAAGCCCCAAGAATTTTTGGCTCACACTCCCACGACCTTATTTTTACCAGAATTATCCCAAATACAAAAAAATCCCATCCAGGAATGAAGCAGGTTGGTAATGACCAACCATAAAACTCCACGTGGGAAGTGAGATGCCTCACTAACACCAGGTTCACAATCAAATAAATCAAAACAAACCCCAAACCATTTTATTTATAGTCCAGGAGAACAAACCCATTGACAGATGGTCATCCCAAGCACCAGGATTTGTCTCCATCTATCATGAAAAATAGATGAACCTTCTGCTGCAAGGCAGAGCAGAGAGCCTCGAACACCTGCTCCAAATTAGGAGGAGACTGGAAACATTCCTGGAAATTGGAACGGCCTGTGTTTTAAGGAAGGGAGAGGTGCCATTGGCAGCTGAAGTAAATCGAGCAGGCTCGGGTCCAGTGAGCAGTGAAAGGGAGAATTTTGTGATAGGAGCTGGCACAGAGCTGATAAGGAAACTGAGTGGGCACAGAGCAAAAGGCCAGCGCTGCAGAAATCCTGTCAGGTTATGCAGGGCAGACATAAATTAGCTGTGCAAATTGTGTTTCCGAGTGTTCTTCCAATCTTTTCCATTCAGGCTCGGTGTTTTTCACAGCAAAATGGATCATTGGAACGGCCAAATTAGGAGAAACATTGGGAAGCTTTGGCTAAAAATGCTCATCCAAGATGTAGCAAAGACTCCCTGAGTTTGATTTTAACCTCAGGGCTGTGCTGTTGCAATTCCATTATCCTTCCAAACCCATCCAAGTTCACGTCAGCAGCCAATAAAGTTGTCAGTGCCTTTTGCTGATTCCTTCCAGAAAAACATCTGGAGCTCCTCGGAGCTCTCCTAACAAAGTGCTGACAAGCACGGTGTGATTCCATGTCCAAGAGTTAGCCAAGAAAAATACATCCCAGTGGCAATTACATAAAATATATCCATGCTGCCATCAGGCTTCTCTCCCTCTTGCATAATCCAAATTAATAAATTGGTGTCCCAGCAAACTGGGACAGGGAAATCCAGGGAACTCTATGGGTTTGGGCACTTTTCTCATTACCCAAAGGGGAAAATAAAATACTAGAAAGGAGAGCTCTGGTTGAAGGCCCAGGGATGGAAACTCAGTGATGGAAACTCCAACGGGAAAGGGTGAGGGAAGTCCTGGGTGTGTTAAAAACAAGGATAGGGAGAGCTGAGCATCCCTTGGGAAGGGTCCATTTGGGGATAATCAGGAGAGAAGGAGCCATCCCAAAGCCCAGGAGAGACTGCTGCATCCTCACTCCCTCAGAAAATACCCACACACGCTTTCCAAGACTCTTAGATCATTTTTTGGTGAGCACCACCCCAAACTTGCAGCAAACAACGAATAAATCTTTAAATGTTGAGCTAGTTTTCTCCAAACAGCCGTAATTCCATCTCTAGGACGCATTTTGCCTTACAATACACAGACATTTCCTTGTGTATTTATATTATTAGGTTTGTGTTTGCTTTAATATTTCCACTCCTACCCAAGCTCTCCTCAACCAGCTCCAGGAACAGCAGCTCAATCCCTGGTTTTGATTAAACCCAGGAATAACGACAGGAAAAAAAGCAAACTCTTGAGCTAAGATAAAACCAGTCACTTCCTCATAAATTCTCTGCAGTGTTTGCTTGGGTAGAAAGAAAAAAAAAAAGATTATTTGAAGACATCCAAATGCCACTTTGAGTGGTGCATCTTATTATTCCGCTCCACTAAAAATAAAGGAGTTATTTATAATTGGCTCCGTTTCCTCTGGCTGAACAAAATTCCACGAAATTTATTCTAAAGACAAGCAGAAAGTGCTGCTGCGTTTCAAATTCCTCTCTCAAAGCCACACACTGCAACTACAAAGCTCACACCCACCTCTTTTTATTTTTTATATATTTTTAAAAATCTGAGTACAATACAAACACTATACAAACACATTTCAGCTGTGCTGAACCTTTAATCAGAGGTTTTAGTCAGTTTAAAAATTATTTAAACATAACTTCAGTGCCCAGAGCAGATAAAGCCATCCTAGAGGGTAATTCTGGTTATAATTTTTATTGATATTCTGGGGAAAATAAAGACTTTTTTATAAATTGGGCCTTCTACAAATTAAATTTTCTGTAAAATAAAATTTCTATAAATTAAATTTTTAATCAACCAAACTTCCTCCAATCTCAACCAAACTTCCTCCAAACTCAACCAAACTTCCTCCAAACTCACCCAAACTTCCTCCAAACTCAACATTTTAGAAATAAAATTCACTTAGTATATTTTTGCTTTAAATGTTATGACATCTGATCAATTTTTGAGCTCACCATCCTCCTGAACACATGGATTTCACAGAGGAGATTTGCAGGATAATTCTATAGCCATAAGCAGCACTTAAAACTTAGGAATTTTGGGATAAGACTCCATAATTTGATTCCTTCCTGCACAAAAAGCTGCATAAACGTGTGGAATTCAGTTTGCTCCAGCTCAGATTTTATTACAAAATTAATCTGAGCTCAATTGCAGAACCAAAACCTCCCAAATTCCTTTGCTCCACCCCAAGTGCTGCTGTTCCCATGGAAATCCAAGCCCGAGGGATAAAAGGGACATTGTTTATGGATTAATTAGGGTCATAGATCATCATCAAACCACATCTGGCATCCCATGGCCAGTCCTGCTTCAAATGCTAAAGCTCAGCTTAACCTCCCAATGCTTTGTGAACACTCCCACATCAACCTGGAGACTCAGTTTTATCCATCTGGATTCACCTCCAGGAATAAATAAAATAAATAAAATAATTATAAAAATGTTCAAGGCCAGGTGGGAGCAGCCTGGGATAGTGGAAGGTGTCCCCAGCCCTGGCAGGGGTGGGAATGGATGAGCTTTAAGGTCCTTTCCAACCCAAACCATTCCGTGGTTCCACGAAAATTTTAACTTTGAATTTCAATTTTCACCAGCCTGAGTTGAGGCCACGAGCGTGAGTGAAAAATAAAACATCTCCAACACAAACCTGCAGCTTCTTGGCTCAATTCACCAGCCTGCCTCTTCCAGTCATTTAAAAATCCCTGGCTTTCTGCTTTATGAAAAAAAATTAATCTGAAAGACCTACTTTTCCAGCAGGAACATCAATATCTTATAGTCTCCTTTTGCTGTAAAGATCCCGGGCTGATTTAGATGTTGTTTAAGAAAAAGTACCGAGCCTATATTATGTAATATAAAATACCACCTTTGTCTCCAAGGGAACATCACAGCTTAATCCAGAGCTCCAGAAAAGAGCCTGAGAATTAAAGCTCCAACAAAACCCACCATGGACAAAGCATCGAGATAAAGAAAACTCTCACAATTCCTTAAAAAAAACGAATTTGTTTTGCCACAGAGCATTCCCAGAAGGACTGGGGAAAAATGACTATTTTATTTCCGTGGCATATTTGGCACGTCAGGGTGGCAGTGGATGTTTAGGAGTGCCCTAAGCTGTCCTCACTGATCTATTTTAAGTGGCTGAATACAGAGCCATTAAAAGCAGGGCTCACAAGCAGCTCAGCCCAGCAATCCATCTCTGCCAGCAGCACTTGTTATTCCACCTCCTTTTCATCCCTTTATTATCCATTTGGAGACTGACCCACTTCTGAGGAATAATGGCAGCTTCTTAATTTTTTTTATTATTATTATTATGTTTTTGCAGGCAGCAAAGCCTAAAAACCTGGTGGAAGCTGGTGAGCACCTAAAATGTTCCTTCATATTTAGCATTTCCATGATTTCCCAGATTTCTGATGGAGAATTTCCCAATTCTCTGATTGAGCAGAGGTCACACACAATCAATGAGACAAAAGCCACTCCAAGGAGCTGCTGGGATAAATCCAGGATTCCTGAACTTCTGCTGGAGCTGGGAAAGTGTTTCTGCTCACCCAAAAACCGAGAGGTGATTCCCATCCCGGATTTTTCCTGAGGAATCCTCTGCTGACATCACCAGGAAGTTCTGAGCACGGAGCTGTTCACTCCAATTTTCCACAGCTAATTTTGCAATTTTATCTACTTCAATATAGACTATAAAACATGCTGAAACAAAATATAATGACACAGAAATATCCAAAAAAATCCAGACTGAATTACCAGAGATGTTACCCAGTAACACTGACCAGCACTTCTGAGTGCTTCCTTTTTCATTCTTTATTTTCCTTCTTTTTTTAATAATCCAACAGTCTAAACTAAGTCATCCAACAAAATGACCCCACGTCCTTTTTATCTAATTTAGAATGTGTAAAAATTAGAACCGTGCCATCCTTGCATTTGTATTTAGGCTCGAGAAGGCATTTGAGTCCCTCAGAGGTCAAAAAAAAAAATTAAGTTTTTTCTAAGCTAGGGTGGTTCGGACACTTGGCTGGTGGCCTGCTACTGGCAAAGAATTCTGTTCCTCTGCTTTTCATTTCACCACAAATTTTGGTGTTTCCTGCACCCCAGACCCCCTCAAAGGGCCCAAGAAAGGCCTTGAGACATGAAAAGTTCCTTCAATAAAGGAGAAAGGATGAATCCATTGGGATTTGGGGAATCTTTGGGTACAAGAGAAAGGGGCTTAAACAGAAGCAGAGGAGGTTTAACCAGGATATATGATTTTTTTTCCCCTATATCTGAGGAGAGCTGATCAGAGGAAGGGATTATTCAGGGATCTCCATCAAGAGAGATTTTAGGATAGGTTTGACAAACACCAGGAAATCCCTCACAAAAGAAACACGAGGAAATTCCTTGTTGGGAAGAGGACAAAAGCTCACCTGGAGATTTTCAGGTGCTTAATTCCATAACTTAATTCAGTAACTTGCACATTGTCACTATTTTAACCCCAAATTAAAGATGCCAAGTGCCCCTCCCTGCTGTAGAGAACAAAGTCAGTGGTAAAAATGGGATTAAAAATGAGGAATTTGGGAGTTCAGGCCTCCCAGGCCTTTGCAGCAGCCCCATTGGATTTATTCCCATATACACACAAAATATCCCCCTCACACACACAAAAACTTCCCCTTAATTCCCAAGGAACTGAGGAATTTCCCTCCTGGCCTTGCCAGTGCTTTCTCCTTCATCTCCAAGTGAATGCTACACAATATTTTCTACATTATATTTTTATCCACGTTTAATCTCCCCTTCTTTTTAAGTTTTATTTAATAGCAAACAGCTTGTCTCCTTAACAGTAAAGAGCAAAGTGACAGAAAACAAATTAGTTTCTAAATTTAAAACGGTGTCCCGTTGCCAGGGCAACCGAAGCTCTACAATTACATAAAGCAAATAATACCTACTTGTGAGAGAGCAGAGCCAAAACTCCTTCTGGAAAGTGCTGGGCTCGGAATGTAATTACACTGAAATAATAAACTAATAATTTTAAAGCACTCCAGCTAAACAAGGGTGTGAGTGGTTTTATTTGGGAAAGGCCAAGGCTCAGGGGTTTTCCTCAGGAAATGGATCCCGAGCAGGGAAATCTGAGTTTGCCTTGTTACACTCGCTCCTGACACTGCCTCAGCAGCACAAAACTTCATTTTCTGAGGCAAACAAACAATTTTTGGGAGCCCAGGTGCTCCAAGCAGCTCCTCCAACACCCAGCACCGGGCAGGAACAGCGGAGGTGTTGTTCCTGCCTCTCCCTATTTATGTCGGATCCCAAGGGACATTTTAAAGGCCAAAGAATTCACCAAAATTTTCAAGACAGGCAGCACAGGAGGGTTGGAAAAAAAAAGATCTGAAGACACCCAAATGCCACATTGAGTGGTGCATCTTATTTTTCCGCTCCACTAAAAATAAAGGAGTTATTTATAATTGGCTCTGTTTCCCACTCCGGAGATATTCCAACCCCACCTGGATGCAGCACCCACTCCAGGTGATCCTGCCTTGGAAAGGGGACTGAAATAGATGATTTCCAGATTGAAATAGATGATTTCCAGAGGTCCTTTCCAACTCCACCAGCCCTCTCCCCACTGAGAGCTAGAACCTTCCTCATTTATCAGCCCTGACCCTCATAAAACTTCCAAGTTTCTTGCCCAGTATTCCCAGTCCACGTGCAGCTCCAAACCTTCCATTAATTTCCCACTTCAATTTACTCAAACCTGGCTTATCCCCCCTTGTCCAGCCCACAAAAACATCACTTGAACAGCTTCCCCCCCTTCATTTATCCCTCAATACCCTCATAGAGAGCCTCCCCATCCCTTCCCCACCCTGGTTTTGCTCATCCCAACCAGCAGAGCTGCTCCAGCCTCCAGAGGGACCAGCCCCAGCACAGCCAGAAGCTTTTCCAGACATCTGTTCCAGCCCCAGCTGGGTTTTCCCCGAGCACAGGTAGCCACAATCCCAGACAAATTTTGGCTGGGAACTCAGCAGCTCTTTTCACCATTAATGGGTCAAAAGCTTCCTGTGGAAGGAAAAACCCCAAAGGTCCCACTCCTCCCATTGCCGCTGATGGAATTCAGCTCATTATTCTTCAGGACACGACCCTGAGTTTGCACTACTCAATTTTCCCCTAATTCTATTATTCTAGGCTTGGAGGTCATCTAATCCTGCCGAATTAATCCCCTCCTCCTCGGTGTTGACACTGTCTCCCCGTTTTATGTCGTCGGCAAATCCCATTAGCACGTTTTTGACTTTTGGTGCCAAAGTCATTAAGGAAAAATATGAAATAATATTGGTCCAAGAGCTCCACTGCCAGCTGCCCTCTCTCCTCACAGCCCATTGTTCTCGGGGCTTTGCTCTGCTTCTGAGGCCCTGCACAGTTTTCCTTATTAAATCCAATTATCCCCTGTTTAACTAATAATTGGCTCCTTGGAAACCCTGCTCCAGGACTGAGTCTGTGGAGACTAAATTAGGTTTGCCTGTTCCTGCAGGCAGGAGGGATCTGCACTGCCCAGATCCAGGGGAAGGGATCACTTGGGGAAAAGCTGCCCTGACATCTTTTAGGTGGGCAGGGACCATGGTTTGATGTGAAAATTCCTGGTTTGAGGCAAAAATTCCTGATTTACACCAGCCAGAAGAGAACAATTGGCTGTGGGGGATACTGACACATTAATACTTAAATTTCTTGGGTGTTTTAGCTCCGAGGGTGGTCTCAAATCTCCAACTCTTTGATAAAGGAACATATTTCTCAGCTATTGGGGTTTTGGGGTTTTTTTTAATCAAAGAATTAATCAAAGATTGGTTAATCAAAGGTCTGGGTTGGAAGGGATCGTAAGGATCAGGATCATCCAGTGCCACCCCTGCCATGGGGACACCTTCCACTATCCCAGGCTGCTCCAATCCCAATCCAGCCTGGCTTTGGACACTTCCAGGGATCCAGGGGCAGCCACAGCTTCTCTGGGAATTCTATTCCAGCCCCTCCCAGCCAGGAATTCCTTCCCAATATCCTAAATCGACTAAATCCATTTTATTTAAAGAAATTAAAACCATTTTTAGTAAAAAGACCAACCAAAAAAAAAAATCAACAACATTCCTCCAGCAGAATTCCCACTACTAAAATACGATTATGAGACATTTTCTAGCATAGTCCCCTGGGCAAAACAGGCATTCCCAAATGGATATTTCCATTATTTCCTTTTCCAGAAATGGCTCTGATTTCACTGAGGCAACACCAGGCATGGATTTGCCCCACTCTCTTTGATCCACTCCAAGCAAATCAATCTTTGCTGGCTCTCAAGCTGTGAATACCTGCTCCAATAATTAACACACTCAGCAGTGAGCCTACTCCAAAGGTCATCTTTTAACAAAGATTAATTCAATTTTATCTCGTGCCCGTGAAATTTGAGACGAAACAACAAAGAAATGGATTACCCAGAGCCTCTCTCCTGTTAGCACTAGAAAATGCTATTTATTTTTCCAAGGAAATTACACCACCACCTCCAGCTCATATTTCATGTAAAATTAATGCAGGATATCACAGCGCTGCTCCCTCAGTGAAGGGAAAATAAGAGTATTTTCCTTATTTATTTGTAACCAAATCTATAGGACTGAAAGTGGGTTTGTGTTGCAGCAAATTTAAATTCTGCATATCCCCTGATGCAGATGGAGGATTATGTGGCCTTTCTTTTCCAGAGGTTTTTTTGGAGGAATCCAGCTTTTAAAGCAAGGGAAATCCCTTTTCACACAGTTCCACGCCACGCAGCAGTAAAATATCCTTTATTTCTCTTTTCCTGAACATTTCCTAGGCAAGCAGGGCATGGATGATACCTCAAAATGAATTCAGGAAGAGGGAAAACCATCAATGAATGGAATTGGAATGAGTGCCAGCCCTCAATCCAAATGGAAGCCTCCAAGCCTGGATGCTGTTCCTTGGGCATTCAGGAGTCCAAGAAAATAACAAAAAATTCCATTTTCCAGGTTTATTTATGATCAGCACCTCAATCACTGCCCGCTATCCTTCAGAAGGGAGACATCTCCCAATTACACAGTCCAAATAAACTGATTTATTTGGACTGAGCCTCGGAATTTGTCATTGTGGTCTCTTCATTTCATCACGGAGCAGGCAGAAACTGATGGCTGGGAAAAAAATCACTGCAAGGAAAAAGTGCAGAATTCTGGAGCAGGATTTTTTCTAGGAGCTCAAGTTCAAAGATTTTATTTCTCCTTTCTCTGCAGAGGCAAATCCTTGGTTCTGCTTGGAAGAGCTGGTAAGATTTGGCAACATCTGGACTTTCATTCAAATATATTTAATTCCTAAGAACATAAAAAATCCCAAAAAGTCTTTAAAATGTGACAATCACATCTCAAATGTGACATTCACCATTTTCGTATAAATACACTAAAACCCCAATTCCAAAACAATCTTAAGTTGTATTTTGCTTCGTTTCTTACAGAAAGGAGATTTCCACCCCCAGGACTTTCTCCTGAGTGGTTCTAATTGGGATCTCACACCAACATTTAGGTTTAAAGGGTCTGAGGATGTGAAACAGAAATTAATCATTTATTTCCCCAGTATTTGAGTATTTTGTGGGAGTAAGATCTCAGGAGATCAGACTTTTATTCCCCACCTGGCCCTCGGAAAGAAAAAGAGGAGAAGAAAAAAAACTTTCTGCATCTAAATTTAATTAAACTCCTCAGAAAAAGTTCCTGCAGAAAAGAAAAATGCCCTGAAAATGAAGGAAGTGAAATAGGTAGGAACAGGTTCATCTCCCAGAGGAAAAGCAAACCCTTACAAGAGTTTGGATAAAGACAAAATGCTGAGATTTTAGCACTGAATTTCAGTAATAATCAAATAGGATATTCCCTGAAAAAAATCCAATGGGATATTCACTTAAAAGGTTAAAAAACACAATTTATGACCTATTACAGTGTAAAATTCAAAATGCAACAGAGCTTCTGTAAAATTCATTAATTTCTGTCACCATCACAGAATTTCAAAATCGTTAAGATTGGGAAAGATCCCCAAATTCCTCAAGCACAACCATGAACCAAGCAGAAAAATTCAGGAGATCCAGGTTTTGTTGCAACTAATTCCCTAAAACCAAGCAAATTATTTCAGCAAATCTTTTCCTGTCTCTGGGCTATTCCCTGAAATAATGGAAAAGATCTTTGCACTGATGCAACGCTTGAAGGAAAACTCCAAATTTCCAACAGATTTTAGCACCTCCACCTCAAAAAGTTGAGAAATTCCTTTAGAATCCATCAAAGTATAAACTGCTTCTAATGGAAGGAAAGATCTGAGATCACCAATGGTTTTTAAAAAAAAATAAACAGAAGGTAATTTAGGAGAAAAAAGAAAAATGTGATTAATCAGAATAATTCAAGAGGCCACTGCAAAGACTAAACACTAAAATTCAATACCGATCCAATAGTGAAATTCATTTTTTTATCAAATAATCGGGTCTTGGCACCCAACAAACAAGCAGCAAACCTTATTCTTTACCCTAAAATAAATATACACAGCCCATTTTCCAGCAATTCTTATTTTTAACAGGTTTTTTTTATTATGATTTAAAATATTCTCTGGAAAACAAACCACTTTTTCCTTCTAAAAGTTACTGATTTTCTTAGATGCACTTCACAGGTCATGGGTGCCACCTCTCTGTGGAAGAAATTCAGCTCTAAGAGGGAACATTCCTGGAACAGCACTTCCCTTGCTCAGCCTGTAACGAGCTTTGTCCCCAGTAATTACCAAAAAAAAAATCACTTTTAAGCAGGAGAAGAGAGAGATGATGGAGGAGAAGCTGCTGGGTCAAGATTAACGAGCTGAGGCAGAGGGAGAGCACTGCTGAGGTGTTTGTTAAACCCAAATGTTCCCTCCGTGGGGAATATTTCGGTGGATTTCTCCTCGCTTCACCTGGAACAAATTCCTGGGGCTTGTAAGGTCTCAGCTCCTGCTGAGCATCTTCAGCTCCCGCCCTGCTGAGGGTTGATGGAGAAGAAAACTAAACAGCTCCTCTGAGAAGGGTGAATTTTACTCCTCCCATGACGGATGAGAACATTTTTTTCTGTTTTCACCTCTATTATCACACAAAAACTCCAGGTGGGAAACTCAGCTCGGTATTTCCCAGCGCCCTCCCCCCACAGCAGCTTTGATGTGGCTTTGGAGAAACCCCAGTTGTTCCAAAAATTGAGTATTTCTGGTCATCGAGTGAATTTTTTCATATTTCACAATAAAAAATGAAGCGTTTCTAGAGTTTGTGCTACAGAAACTCAAAAATATAATAATAGCAGTGCTTTGTGTAACACAACTTCTCAGTCCATCCCAGTCCAGCTCAGACTAAACCCCAATTAGACTCTCCCTGTTAATTGCCCCTTTATACACCCAAAGGATCCTTTACTTAAAGGCAAATAATTCAAACACTCTGGGCAGGAATTTGCCAGTGGAGATCCAAGGTTAAGGGGGTTCTCTTGTGACAAAACGAAAGCAGAACTCTAAAAGCAGAATAAATTTAAGCCTGGAGATTTGTTTTGCTTAATTCTGCACTAGGGAAAATTAGGCAGCACACAGGGATTGAGTAACAGCATCCCTGTGGAGGGAAGGAAAGACTCACTTCAATATTAAGCAGGGAAAAAAATCTATATTATTATGGCAAAGCCTAATTTTGCAGTTCCAGGACAACAGCTCTGAGTGACATCTTCTGGCCTGGACTTCCCCCAGTAAAGGATTTGTTCTGCATGGGCCAGACATTTAATCAGGATTTTAGGAGTGTTTTTATCTCCTTGGGTTGCGTTTTTTACGTTTTGTTTTTCAATTAAGGTCAAAAAGAGCATAATTACGACCACCTAGAACCACGTGTATGATAAAAGGCAGATTATTTATGGCAAATATTGGTTCAACCACAAAAGTCAGGTAAAAACCCCATTCTGCATCAGCTCATTCACTCCTCACATCAACTCAGCTGCGGCAGCAACTGCTGAGAAACCCTGAAATCTTTTTATTTGTCATCATTTCCCTAAGCACAGAGCAAACTCCTTCACTCACTCTCTTCTCCTTTGCTCATCCACAGTCTGTTGCACACGGACAGAGAAACAGAATTCCTGTTCCAGACGTGAACCCAAGACAAAAAAAGCAGGTTTTGGAAAGAAGAGAGAAGCTGAAATAGAAGTTTGCTGCCTGGTTTTATAACCAGAGCCTGGGATTGATGCTGGGATAACGTGCCCTGGGAATTCCACCAAGTGGCTCCAGAATTCCCAACAATTCCCTCCCACGAGGCCTCATTTCCTTTGGAATTGCACAAGGAATTCCTGGTCCTAACCAGAGCATGACTTTGTCACCCACTTTGGGGTCCAGAGGCTGCCACGCTGTGCTAAATAAACTTTCCTGAAGAGCCTCCTCTCTTCATTTCCACCTTTAGCGGCATCACAAAGTCTAGATCTAAAAATGCATTAATTAGAATTAATTTCATTAGCGTGCAGCTGATTTTAAAGCACACAGCCACTGCCTCCAAAACTCCTGGAGTTCAGCACGGCTCTGGGGCTGCCCCAGGGGAATTTCAAACCTATCAGGGCTGAGACCCCCAAATGCAGCCAAATCAAGATTATAAAATTTAATTAATTCATTTATTACAGCCTTGATTAAGGTCAGAATCAATGTCACTCAAGGTTAGGTTGTTTGGGGTCTTATAAAATCCCTACTCATTGTAGGGGAACTGAGCAGGATGACTTTTAAATGTCCCTTTCAACCTAAACTACTCCATAATTAAAGAATTCATTTAATTCCTGCTCACAGAAAAAAATATAAATATAAATATATCTACACACCAACATCCAATAGCTGAAAGTATGAAGCCCATATATCCACTGCCTGCCATATTTATTCACCCACTTCAAGCCTGACAAACAGAATTATGGGGTTGTTTTACGGCCTCATGAAAAATATATTTTAAAATATATCTTGGTTACAACTCGCGCTGACGCGGCGTAGAAAGCTCCAACACACTTTAAATAATTTAAACCCCGGGTCTCATGGAGCATTAGGTTGGATGAGGAGACACAAATAAAAAAAAATTGAGTGAGGTCTTTAATCAGCTCCAGGGAGGTGGGAAGTGAAGATTTCCATAATTAACCCAGAGGAGGGAGATGAAGTAGAGACAAAAAGGAATTAAAGTTAAAATCCAGAGAAATGAAACCAGGGTTTTGGAGTGACTTCATCCCCAATGACAAAGCTGAGGAAGAAAAGGATGTGTAGGAGATGCTAACTCACACCAAAAGGTCGTGGAGTCTTTTTTTTTTTTAAAGCATTCCAGATGTTCTAGAAGCCAATACTTCCTTTAAAAAAATAATTAAAATAAATAACTAAGCTTACACGAGAATGAACCGGCCTTGCAGAGCTCTCTGGGTGCAGAGCCCAGTTTTTTTAATTTAAAAAGTTTTATTGCAGTTTTTTTAATGTAAACTTCCCGAGTTTTATTAAAAGTTAACTGCAAAAGCTGATTCTTTTCCACATCAGGAATTTCTCTGCACAGGAAAACCTGGATGGAAACATTCCCCACAGCAGCTGGTGGGAAGGGGACAGAGGAGCAGGTGGGAATTTTTAGGAAAAAAATAACACTGGAAACTTCAGGAACCTCTTCATGAACCTGACTGAAACAACAGGAAACTTCTGACTCACCAAGAAGGCACCTCAAGCCTTTTTTAAATCTATTTTTGATGCTTTTTATTTTTTAAATATCCATTTTTAGGGTGGCTGGACTGACCCTTGAACTGAACTATCTCCAAATACCGGGGAATATCTGCAAGAACTCCCAAACCCGGCAAACCCAGAATGATAAGACAAATTAATTTTGAAGGTTTTCCATCCAAACCCCACTCATGAGCATTTTTAGGGTGGCTGGACAGATCCATCTCCAAATACTTGGGAATATCTGCAAGAACTCCCAACACTGGCAAACCCCAAATGACAAAAAATTAATTTTGAAGGTTTTCCATCCAAACCTCGCTCGTGTTCCTCACCCAAGTGGCCCCAAAGGGCTCCTGACACAAATCAAGGGAGGGGGTGAGGAAGTTCCTGCAATTTTTGCCTCTGAGGACACAAAATTTGGGCTGATTTGGCAGAATTTGGCTTGGAGCTGATGGAAATTGGAAGAGCAGAGTCTGAGTCTTGCTCTTTTCTGCTCCAAAGCTCTCCCCAGCTGAGCACACAGAATCTGAGGATGGAAACTCACTGATTTAGAATTCCAGAGAATTTAAAGCTGATTTTTCTGTGTCATGCACCTCCCCCCAGCTGGTTTTTTGTTGTTTGTTTGGGTTTGTGGGGGTTTTTTTTTGCAACATCAGCTTCCTTTGAAGGCCAATGCAAATATCCTAAATGTATGCTCAGGTATTGTCCTATTTCTGCAACCTATTTTTGGCATTAAGCAATCCCAAACAGGCTGATTCACCTCAGGTTATTAAGGAGAATGAGCTGGAAACAACAAACAAATAGTCTTTAACATCCGATTCAATTTTTATAACTAATTCTTTTCTATACATAATAACAAGTTGTTATGACTGTGACAATTCTGAAAATAATCACTCAGTATTTTGTATTTTTTCAGATCTCTCCAAATGCACATAATTTTAACATAATATGATGCTTGAGATGGGACTTTTGATTTATTTCCTCAAGCCTGAGTATCCTCTCTTTGTGCAAAGTACCAGGACTAGTCAAGATCGTCCTTTTTAGACAGTTTTTCCCCAAAATAAAACCCTTCTTACAATGGCATTCAAGTCTCTCCTGGGGTTTTGCAGCAGCCTAAACAGTTGGCCTTAACTTTAGGATTTTTTCCCTATTATTCTTTATATTCTGTTAAATATCTTTATTAATGATCCAGACAAGGGAATTTTAAGGCACAGACACCCAAAATGTGCCTGTACCTGCTGCCCCAAATCCTTCTGCCCAGCCAGGGGAAAAAAACATTTATTCCCAAGAAATTCATTCCATTTTTTCCCAAATATTTTCTTCAGATGGCAAAAAAAGTGCTGCTGGTGGAGAGCTGCTACTTCCTCACAAATGGAGGCTTCCCAAAAGGTATGAGCATCCTCAGAATCCTCTCATGCTACGAAAAAATCCCCCACACCCATCCTTATTTTGTCTCCTGACATTCCAGCAGCTCCTCCTGCTGAAGGAAACTGCTCCTGGGTGGAAAAACTGCCAAGGAAAGTGATGCCTTAGGTTTTAAATTTTATATGTTTCCAATCCTGCATTCCCAGTGTGTAACTGTGCAGTGTCCTGCAGCCTGGGAGCTGCTGCTCTCTCATGCTGAGACAGACAGAACAAAGCCTCTCCAGGCTGCTCTCCAAGGACACCCAGCCCGGCCTAGGCCCAAAATGTGTAACCCAGCATCTTGAGAAGGGGGGCAAGCTGAGGGGAAATTCCATCATTAGCTAAAGTTTAATTGGTGAAATTGGGTTGAGATGCAAATGGCCCAAAGCTATAAAAGTGTGAAGAACTCGTGACTCGGGGTCCATCTTGGGTGCAGCCTTTGGCCTGCCCAGGGTGTGCCTCTGAAGGCCTTTCCAATAAATATCCACCTTTATTCCCTTCCTCCTGTCCAGTCTCTGTTTCTGGGTTGGCCTCTTTAGGCATCAAAAGGGTCAGAGGTTCCATCTCCACCTCCCTTGCAGGGATTTACCTGAAGAGATCCATCAATTAAGACGGAGAACATCCAAATCTCTCATCAGTTGTTGTGCTGAAGGAAAATGCACTCGCTTGAGCAGCTGGAGCATGAATAATTCCTTTCTCCCCCTAAATGATCCCAAGGGATGCCCTCAATCGTGGACCACCATTCCCAGAGAGCTGCTTGCCAATTAAAGATTCATTTCCTCTTCAAAAACTGCATCCAAGTCAACAAGACCTCTCTAAACTCTTTTTCTCCTCCTTTTTCTGGGCTGCTTTTCCCTGGCTGTTTGGAATTCCCAAAGATTTCCATGAAAATTAAACAAGACACTGAAATTTAGGCCCATTAACAACAAGAAATTGAGAGGGAAAAACTCCGAGATGCCCAAATTAAACTCCTGAGTGCTCTTGACTCATTTTTCCTTTCCAGCTGCCTCCAGATTAATTGAAATCCCTGTTTTCAGGACAGGTGGAAGAAAGGGAGAGGAGAAGGCTTTGATCTCTGAAAACATGGAAGGGAACAAGTTACAGCGGCAGAGGGAAGAAAGGAAAAGGGGAAGGAGACCTGGGAGAAATGAGGATAAATCAAGCATAAGACAGCATTTAAAAAGAATTAAAGGCCAGAGAAAGGTGGCAGAGGGAAGCCTCAAGAAGAACTTCGTGTAACTCCTTTTCATCTCAGAAAAATCCAACACCTGTGAGGGAAAATCTGAGGCATCCAAACAGCCACGGAGACAAAAATAAATAAATTCCCAAACTCGGGGGGAAAAAAGTGCCAAGCTGGCTGTGCCAGAGTTTATCCACTGAGAGTTTTCCTGTGGAAAATGTGCATTTTCAGCAATTAAGTTCTTCCCAACTTGGCCAACTCCTGCTTTTCATAAAATACAGCCCCTGTCTCTACCCGCATGGATATTTTGCAAGTTAAAAACCAAACAGATAAATAAAACATCCGTGACCCTGTGGACAAGAAATCTTTCCAGAAATAGAATTTTCTGCCCATTAATTATAATTGCTGCTTCTTAATGCAATGGCATCAGCCCTTATTTATAGCCGTGTTTTCGTCAGGCAGAATTAGGTTTTATTCACCCATGAAAACCCAGTGTTTTCCCAAAAATAGCTTCATTTAAGCACCTTAATGGAAATCACTTTGGAAGCATCCAGCAAGATGTAGAAAGCCAAGCTCTGCTGCTCTTTTAAGCTCCAGGAGCTGGGAAAGGGATACTGCAGCAAAAGCTGGAATGGTGTGAAAATGAGTTTGAGGAAAAGAAGGGCTCAGAGGATCCCCAAAAGGAGAATTTTGGGAATTTTCATGGCAGCCCCAGGTTGGGGGAGCTGGCAAAGATGGGAATATTTTTCTAAATGGGATAAATGATAGAAAAATAGGACAAGGCACTGGTTTGGGCAATCTAGGGCAAGGGCAGGTGAGGAGAGATCAGGTCCAGGCAAGATTTTGGCAGCAGAAAAATGTATTTATTGGCCTTGGGTTTGGGATTTAATTGCAGAGATTTCTGTAAAAGCATCAGTGCCACTGAGCAAGGGAGGGGCTTTTTGGCTGATTGGGAAAAACCCACTACTTAAAAACTCCAGAATAGTTCACACATCATCTTTGTGATTTACACATGGAATCTGTGCCTCAATTCATTCAAAAATATCCCCAAACTCTCAGTTAATGTTTGATAAGATGGGCCCTGCTGTTCAAATTTCTCAGCTTCTCTGGGCAACCCGAGGCAGGCCCTCACCAGCCTCCCAGGGCAACTTATATAAAGCATTTCTAATTATCACAACCAGGTGTTCTGCTTTTAATTTAATCAATTTACTATAAAACATCTCTTTTTTTATTATTTTTTATTTCTTTATTCCTCAGCCAAGTTCTCCAGCAGGAGCCACTGACAAACCACAGCTGAGACACAAAGGTGATTTAAGTGAGGAATTTTTTTAGACCTGAAGCACTACAAATAAATCCTAACTTTAGAGCTTGTCACAGAGTTAATATTTTCAGTGCCAACATTAAAAAAGAAAAGAGAAAACCAATCTTTTCCCCCCGTGAAGGATTTGATGAAGTGTCAAACAACACAAGGGGATTTTCATGGACGAGGTGTTCCCAACTCCCAGTTCAACCCCAGTGAGAAACTGCAGGAATATTCCCAACAGAGCCACAAAAGCTTTGTGTTCATCAGAATTTTCACTCTTTCCATCAAAATAAAAGGTTTTAAAGGGAATCCTCTTCTCCTTTTTTCTGCAAAAAGTGGGACCAGGCCCAGGCTCTCCAATCCAAGATGTTCAACCCCTGCCACCAGACAGCCCCCAAATACCTCAGAACGTGTCACAAAACCAGGTTTTATCCCATATTTTTAGTAATTCTTGCCATAAATGATCCATTATCTGTCAAACAGCATCTTTCTGCCCAGAATATTCAGAAATGTGGCTCAAATTAAAGCCACATCCCTGAGTTCAGGTGGCTGCTGAAGCAACAGACAGCCAGAAAAATAAAATCCCTCATTCCCATCTCAAGAGAGCAGCAGCCAAAAGCACTCTGCGCAGTGAAAATGAAGCAAATCACTGTTTCATGAGACTAAATCATGTTATGAGAGAAAAAACTCTTTTCCATTATTAGTTGCCACATAAATAAGGAAAGTACAATTATTCCTCGCAGCTCTCTGCGTGTTCTGAAGTATTATTTTTGTCAGAAGTAGAACTGAAATGACTCTCCCTGACACTCGAGCTCCATTAACTGGGAATTCATGGCTTTTACTAAAGGATATCTAAAAATATTCCACATTTTGCATGTTATCTTTCTGTATTGAGGGACACAGATGAGGATGCAGATGAGTTAGAGACACAAAATGAGGGAATGTCATCCTGCCCAGCCAGGTTGTTATGGATAACAAGATTATTCCACAATAGTTGACTCAAATTAAAGATAAAGGATTAAAAAAAAAAAATCACTCCGGATGTTGGTACCCTCTAAATTTTCCCCTCTTGCAGGTGTTCTGAAATATTGATTTTGTAAGGGCATCATCATCACTTTTTCAAGCTAAATTTATTAGGTTTGAGCCCACATAAATAAAGCAGAGAAGAGAGACATCCTCAAGCAAATATCAATTGTTTCAAAGCAGGATTGGATAATTCCTCCTGTCCAGAGAGAGGCACCTGAGCTACAACATTTCACAGGATATAAAACAGAATAAAGAGGAATTGGTGGTTCCAGGAGACCAGAGGGGTGAGATCACACCTGGATCATGAATATCAGGAATTCCTGCTGGCCAGAAACAGTGTGGAAATCAATGTGTGCATGGCAAGGACTGAGGGGGAGGATGGAAAAGGGGAGAAATGGGGGTGGAGGGGGGAAAAAAAGGCAAAACCCCTCATTTTTAAGTGATTTCTGTTTGAGGTTAGGCATCAAGCATAGGGTTCCCTGATGGTCAAGAACTGAAGAAGGAGGGACACCAAAACTGAGGAAGGAGGGACACCAAAACTGAAAGAAGAAGGGACCCAAAAACTGAAGGCCCCCAATTGAGATCTGCAGCATTTACCAGGTTCCAGACTTCTGTTTTCTCTTTCCCTGATAAATGTTGACTTGTTTTATATTAAACTCCAAAATAATGGATATTTTGTAAGGATGCTCCATGGGTTCTGCCCCCAAAGGCCAAACCACCCCAGCCCAGACCCCTCCTGATCTCAGAGGTGACCCCCAGACCTCTCTCCCTGGAACACATCGGGTGCAGCTGCAGAGCCAGGACCTTTCCAAACCCTCGTGCCACAAAAATACATCATCAAAACTTATTCATAAGCCAAATTTCTTCTAAAATTAGAGTTGATTTAGCAGGAAGAAGTATTCATATGAACAAAGGCCTCGTGCCCTGGTTTTAAGGTCGGGATCAAAGCAGTGGCATCATTGCAGGTCACAGCCTGGCTGCCACTGTCACCTCCTGCTCGGCCACAAAAAGCAAGTTACTCTGAGAAACAGAGCAATTAACAGAGTATTAATAACCCAGCCGTGTCTTCTTGGCCACGAATAAATTACAGCAGAAGAAATAAATTAAAGTATGCAGTGGTTGTTGAATCTGAGGTGTCTGTAGACTCCAAGGGTTGGGAAAATAGGACACAATATTGCACGACAGAAGGGCACCTGAAATCCCTTGGCAACGCTTCCTGAGCCTGTCCTTGAACTAAATCAGTGCTAAATGGATGGGGGATGTGGGGAAAATTCCTTCTTGGAAAGGGCTGTCCAGCCCTGGCACAGCTGGGTGGAGTCCCCAGCCCTGCAGGGATAGCTAATCTAAATTATAGTGCACAGTTTCTAATATTATTGTATATAGTGCATAGTTTCTAATATTATTTTTTTTTTATTTTTTATGTTATTTTTGTATTTTTTCTTTTTTATATTATATTTTACATTATATTGACAGCCCTGGGGATGTGGCACTTGGGACACGGTCAGTGGTGGCCTTGGCAGAGCTGGGAATGGTTGGAATGCTCGATCTCAGAGGGCTTTTCCAACCTCAGCAATTCCATGATTTTATGAGTCAGGCCAGGGACATTTCATCAAAAATCATCCCTCCCTCAAGCACTATCCACACATTTCTCATTTTGAGCAAACTCCACGTTGAAAAAGAGCTTTAAAAAGGCATTTGCAGGGGTGAGCCCACCTCACTGGGACTGGGGAGCAGAGGATGGAGAGCCAGGGAGCAGTGGGAGAAGCTGAGGAGCAGGGCAGGATCAGGGGGTCCCAGAAAACATTCCCAGGCACACAGGGAGAAACTCCTTGGATCAGGAGATAAAAACAGGAGCAGCATGGAGACAGAAAAAAAAAC
>VWZT01012688.1:61267-74359 GCA_013397055.1 Pachycephala philippinensis | reverse complement strand
TTTTACCAACAGATTCTGTGTCAGAAGTCATGCTGTTGCTTCCAAAACTGAGATGAAAATCTGAAGCTGAGAGTCTCACTACAACTTATTTTGCTTCAAAGAGAAGTTAAGGAACCTGATTTATTTTTCTTTTTCATTTGTGATTTGAATTAGATGCACACAAGCTAAAACAATGGCTATTACAGCCCTTCCCTCCCATACATCTGCAACAGCTGTGAAAAACCAAATAGGTGCAGCAAGGCGAAGAAGCCCTTGAAGAAATTAGGAATTTAGAATTAAGAATTAATTTTCCTCTCAGACTGAGTGAATATTTTGTCCTCTTTGGGGCTTCCTATCTGATGTTCAGCACTACCTCAGCATTGCTGGCAGCTGAAAGCAGGGTGAGGAGTCATGTTCAGACAACTGCTTTCCTGAGCAAAATATTTTGGGGTTCTGTTGGGCACAACTCCTTAATGAGATGGAAGCATGTTACCATCACCCATTCCAGTTAACAATCTGATAAAGGGGGTGAAAAAGTAATATATGTGTCCTATGCATAATTGTGTTTACAACTAGACTTCATTTCCTGTAAAGTAAAGGGCAGCAGTATTTCCTCTCATACTCCAAAGTGCCCCAAATCACAGAAGATTCTTACCAAGGGCCACAATATTTTTCAGATACTGTTTCTGAGGAAATAGTATCAGCTGATGGGTAATGATCTGATTCTGGTGAACTGTGAAGATTTTTTTAAAGCCCTTTGCGTATCGCAAAGCAAATGCATGAAATCAGCAGATTCTATTATCATGGGCTAAAAGATTACATGAGGAAAAACATTAAAATAAAATAATGCTAAAGTTAATACGCTAAGAAGCAAGACAAAATTTGTAACTTCCTGTTATGTCCTCCATCTATAGAACTGTGGAGTTTCTAATTAATTTGACTTAATGGGCATAAGGCTCAGCAGAGAGAGATCTGAGATAAAAATCTTGGAGCTGTCTCTCCCAGTTAAAAAAAATGAATCTGAACAAGAAGGAAAAAATTTATGATACATCAAAATAGCTAAATATTTTCCTTTTTTTTCAGTGTAACAATATGGACCCTCCTCAGCATCCTTCAATCTGTCAAACACCTCAAGGTCATATGCAATATGGAATAGATATTGCTTTTTTAAAAACAACAGAATTTTGAGTGTGGTACGATCACACCCAATGGAAATAAGATTGATGATGTCAAAACTGCAAGCCTGAAGAATTTTGTGCTGTTATGAGTCTTAGACTTATCTGTCATCTGGAGAAAAGGAAAACTCAATAATGGTCACACATTTATCAAATGCATCCATGCTTTTAATTTTGAAGAAGAACCAGGGGTACAGAATATATGAACTTAGAGGGAAAGATTTGTCTCTGTTCTATCTGTGCTATTAAACTGCGAGAACTGCAATGAAATTTCCAGATGTCTTTGATTTACACAGGGGTGTTTTGTAGCAGAATAGCTGCTTTCACCTTCCGGATTGACAGACCATTACAACTGAGAGTGGAAGTACAAGAAGACCTCTGTCTGCTGATTTAAATCACAGAATCACAGAATTGTTAGCTTGGAAGGAACCTCTGGATATGATCCAGTCCAAGCCGTGCCCAGGCAGGGTCACCTGGAGCAGTGACACAGAAATGTGTCTAGATAGGTTTGAATGGCTCCAGAGAGGAAAACTCCATGACAAGCCCACTTCCCTCAGCCTCTGCCCATGCCAGAGATGCTGCAGACCCCAAATCATCCCTGTGGCCTCCCCTGGGCCCTGTGCAGCAGCTCCTGGTCTCTGCAGTGCTGAGGAGCCCAGGAGCGGCCCCAGCAGTGCAGAGGTGCCTCAGCTGGGCAGGGCAGAGGGGCAGGATCCCCTCCCTGCCCTGCTGCCCACTCCCTGCCCTGTGCTCCCCAGGGTCCCCCTGTCCCTGCTGGCCCCAGGACACTCTGTCAGCTCACGGGCACCCTGTCCCCCAGCAGCACCCCCAGCTCCTGCCCCCAGAGCTGTCCCAGCAGTGCCCCCAGCTTTTCCTGGCCCTCGGGGCTGTTCCTGCCCAGGGCAAGAACCTCACTGGGTTTCTCTGCACCCAACTCTCCAGCCTGTCCTGGTCCCTCTGAGCCTCCAGGTGGATCAGACACTCCCCCAGCCCTCTATCATCAGAAATATGGACAAACTTTGTCAAAAGTCACATCAATTCAGACTTCTCATAGAAATAAGAAGCCACGCACAAGAATGAAGATCGAGGAAGACATTACACACTGAAATTTCCATTATTGTTAAAAAGAGGTGGTTAACACCATGTTCTAGATTGAATCACTCTGCTTAGTTCTGGCACATCATTCCCCTGTCTTTCTCTACTCATTGTGGGCTATCCCATCCTCTCACTTCACTACTGAAATTTAGCAGTGAGAAGTCCATACTCAGCTCCCCCTTGTTTGGTTCTTCCAAGGAACAGGCTCATGGGACCACTGAACGAATGTCACAGTTTTACATATAAGAGACTCTTTGAAGACGCCTGTAGAGATTTATCCTTTTTTAGGCAGACACAGGGATCCTACCTCCCCTTTCCTCTTTCATGGGCGTTGCAGCTGCAATGGAAATTTTCATTGCTCAGTGGCTCCAGGTGAAGCTGGGGTGGGAGTTAGCTGTTAGCAGTAAATCTAAGAGGCTAAATATCATCATATGAATGACCTAAAAGTCTATTCTCACTCCTTTGCTCTCTCTTTTTTTTTTCTTTTTTTTTTTTTGGTACCTTTTTTCCTGGTATTTTATTTTCACTCTTCTAATCTTTTGTATTTCCATCTTTTTTGACTGGCTAACAAGCCTATCAAGAGCTTGACTTTTAACTGTTAACATTTCAAAATTCCAAGTCAGACGAGACCTATTTGGTGATATTAATTTAGAGGTTAATTTAAGGTTTTATAAATGGCTTTTTGCCACACCTGATTGCCTTTTCAGGATCTAATAATTACTGTAAAAGATAAGAGGGTAAAAATGACAAATAAAATGTCCTGAGAAGAAAAGGGTAAGAAGCAGACATCAAGATTTTTGCATTCTACAAACGAGGTATAAAATGTGGCATATAAATATATAGTAAAGCATATGCATAAGACTCCATGATAATTTCTTAGTAAAGACCAGAGACACTATTAGTGAAAATTACTTTTTGTCTTCACTAAAGGGATATTAAGTGCATGTATTTTGACACATTTTGTTCACCATTTGGAACACAAACACCTGCAAACCTAATTGACTCAAATTTAAACACAGCAACAGTGCAATAGCACTACATTTTCCAAAGCTACATATGCCACATAATTAGCTACTGCAGAATAATTTTATTGGGTGTAAACATGGTGTGCCTGTGGAGGAGGAGAGAATATAGTTGAGAATTCAAACGGTTCTTTCAGATTAAGCTGAAAAGAAGTAATTTACTAAATTAAAACAGATTTTTATTTCTGGAAAGAAACAGACCTAATGTTAGTCCGTGAAACAAATCTTCTGCACAATTCTTTAAAAGAAAGTGCCCCACCTTATGCAAAATGGAGTGGTGGAAGTGTTCAAGCTCCCTGTAGAACATTTCGTGAATTTGAAGAGCAAGGAAGGAGAATCTCCTTCAAAATGACAGAGACAAGATAATAGGAGAAAATTGTTCCCTGGGAGGGTGGGGAGGCCCTGGCACAGGGTGCCCAGAGCAGCTGTGGCTGCCCCTGGATCCCTGGCAGTGCCCAAGGCCAGGCTGGACACTGGGGCTTGGAGCAGCCTGAGATAATGGAAGGTGTCCCTGCCATGACAGGGGTGGGAATAGAGGATATTTAAGATCCCTCCCATCCCAAGATATCTATGACTTTGTGAATCCTTGATGTGACTAAGGCACCCACCTTTCTGCCCTGCTGAGAACTGGGCACAATCAATGTGTTCCGGGTCTAATCTCCTGAGGAGGTGTCAAAGCATGTGGGAAACTGGGTTTCTCCCTGCCTAATTTTAGACAAAGACAAAAGTGCCTGCACCACGACACACAATTGCAGTAACTCTGGGACTGAGACCTACTTTGCACGAGTTAAGAAGATGTCTGGCATGTGTAGGCAGCAGTTTTTCAAGACAGACACAATAATTGCTTGGATTTCAGCAGCTGATCACTAGAAGGTGCCACTATGAGATGTCCACCTTGCTAAGTCTTTTCATATAGAGTCAGGAAACCGAATTTTTTCTAAATCCATATTTCTAGCCAGTTTCTGTATCATAGAATCTGACTCCTCAGCCATTTCTTCCTCTTGTATTTGTCTGCCCAATCAGCTAATAAAATGTTATATTCAATCTACTCCCTAATTTCCAAATAATTTATTTCCCTACAGAGTATCTTCTCTCTTAGAGAGCCTGATGTCATAGAAAAAACATTTGCTGCTTTTTATTTTTTCCAGACTTAATCCCCCTCAGTGTCTGAGACTGTATTTACTGCTGCTCAAAGAATACCCAATCTGAGTTTAGTCTGACAAGACTAAAGCAGAATTAATTCAGTCTTCAAGAGCAAGAGTTCTCATGTAGTTACAGGATTCCAGACTGCAAAATTCTGGGGAAGTGATAACAATTTTCTGTTATTGGTAAGAACAGTTGTTTTGTTTTCAAGATACTTTAATTTTTATTCACTATACGGCAGCTGTATATACT
Source organism: Pachycephala philippinensis (assembly GCA_013397055.1). Classification (NCBI taxonomy): domain Eukaryota; kingdom Metazoa; phylum Chordata; class Aves; order Passeriformes; genus Pachycephala; species Pachycephala philippinensis. The sequence goes on along the minus strand of VWZT01012688.1, from coordinate 69,693 downwards.
TTAAAAATGAAAAAAAACACACAAGTTTTATTAAGAACATCCATTTCTTTATGGCTTCCTTTCCTCATAACAGAAGGAAACATCCAAACAGAAAGAAAGGGCAATAAAAGTCCAGAAAGATAATGTGGACCAGGATTACAATGCCTTGACAATGTTCTAGCAATGAACAGATAATAAAACAAACATCCTTCAAAAGACATACAGAGGGACGTTTCCTATTTATGCAAATTAGGATCATGTAAGGAATGATCAAACCACCCTTCCTACAGAGTGCCAATTTGTTAAATGGAACAGATTGAAAATAACAGGGCATTTCACACAGGCACAGCTTATTCCAAACTAAATGGGATCACAAGCAGTAATTTGAAAATAGCACATCATACATTTCACCACCCTGGCATGTACATCTGTAACCCAGGTACTGGGAGTGTTAATCCAGTGTAAAACCTCTCAATTTTCCTCCTTAACACAGACAATTTCATATTTCCAGAGAAAAGGGGGTCTTTGTTTCCAAGCACCAGAAAAGTTGTCACATAATTTGGAAAGCTCAGAGCACTTTGCAATGATGCCAGTTTTGTAGGAAAAGGAATAAATTGCACCATGTGTTATTTACAAAAATAATTCCAACTATGCCTGGGTTCTCTTCTGAACCAGGTTTAGCACCTCGGGAAAATAAACGAAGTAACTTCATTTTGCCTATGTACCATTTTTTCAGAGAGAAATGTTCTTTATAAATGAAAAAGTCCTGAGTCCTCCGCCTCCAGAGAGAAAATTGGTGCCTACTCCCCATGTCTCCTGAGTTGTTTGACATGATGTATTTTGATTATTGGGCAAAGGTTTGACACATCAAGCACATGCTGATAATATTGATCTTTAGTCAGTCCCTCTTTTTCCCTCTTTCTCTTTACACAAAAGCTTTTATTTTTGGTTACATGCACACCCCCAAGCATAGCAAGAAACCTGTCTGTGTTCACTGCCCAAATCACTGATGGCTTTATGTACAACTCTCCCCTTTTCCACTGACAAGATAAAACACCCATTTGTCCTCATCCTGGGGTCAAGTGGTTTTTTTTAGAGTTGGCAGGAACTTGCAGCCTGATCACAGACACCTCTTTGGTACCTGGGAGGGTTCCTACCACCTCAGAAACTGCCTTTGCTGTCCCACACCAGCAGTGCTCAGAGGATGAGCTCTGCCTGTAGATCTATTCCCTAAAAAAAGTATTATTTGGGAAGAAAACAGAGCATTATGCAGGGCCATAACAACCTGTGAACTCTTTCATTTCCTTCTCTTCTGATTCTTAAGATTTGTCTTTTCAGGCAATGCCCAATAGGAACAGAAAGGGTTCTAGACCGATAGAACAAAAATGAGTCACTGAAAGTAGTCAAACAGTAAAAATCTGTGGTCCTTTCCAGGGTCAGCGGGGCCCACATTCCACAAGATGCTCAGAGAAAAGTGTGGGATAGGGATACTTCCCTTCTGGACCCAAAATCAGTTTGTGAAACCAATAAAGAGTCCTCTGTCTGGAGCAGTGGCCTCTAGGAAAGGTGTAGAGCATTTGATGAAACTGTTCCCACCAAATCAGTAGAATTAGAGAATCCTGGAAAATCCAGAGTCAGAAGGGAGTCACAGGGATCACCCAGTCCAGCTCCTGGCCCTGCCCAGACATCCCAACAACCCCACCATCTGCCTGAGGGCATTTCAAAATGCTCGCAAATGTTGAGATGGACACCAAAATCCTTGTTTTAAGCAACTTTCAGCTGAAGGAAACCCGTTCGTCCAATCTCAGATGCCTGAACTGAAGCTATCAGTGTGCACAAATCTGGCAGCAGGATGATTCTGAGCTGTAGTCCTACACTTAAGCTGAACCAGTGCTCAAAATCTTACAAAAGGTTTAGGAATGATCCACATAGGTGAACAGAAAGGCTTTAAAGACTTTAAATGAGCTTTTTTGGGAGTATCTAGGCTGACAAGACCAAGCTGAAGTGTCAGGAACAGCACCTGCAGTCCTGGGGCTTCAACACCTCGATGATAACGATGCGTGCTGGGGTTGTGTGTGTTCCTGGGGAATCCTGAGCTCTCCCTGAGAAACAGCTCAGATTCCTCCTCCTTTGGTGTCTCCAAAACTTGCTGCCAGCTGACACTGGTTGAAACTGTGTTAGCTCTGGCTCAGGATCACCAGCTCCACCATATCAGGTTTTATAAAGCATTGCCACAGAACACAAGATTTAAAATGCTGCTCTCAAGACAACCCCCTGTCTAAAACCTTCTGGTTCTCACAGCAGAGATGGAATTGTTTGGTCTCCAGGCAACACCTTTGTACCTTGCCTTTCTTAATGTGGGTAAAGCAAATGCCAGGGCCCAAGAATAAGTTTAGAGGGACAAAAAGGAAAAATAAAGGATCAATAACCCATTTATCTTTCACTAAGGGCCATAAGGACTTCTGAAAAGCACGGCAGACATAGAAGTAGAATAAGAAGGGAAGAGCAGAAGCTTAAATGGAAGCTGAAGAAGCAGGAGAAAGCTGCAAGAGCAGTTGAAGTGCTCTCAGGAACTCACAGCAAGAGAGATGTACACAATTTATGGCCCCTCACGTTGCATGAGAACCACTACAGGGTGTCACAGGGTTTTTGGATGAACCTTTCTGTGGTATGGGCTGGAGGGCAGAGCTGTCTTTTGACCAACACGTCAAACAAGCCGTAAGCAGCATCTCCACTAAGCAGTTGATGAGTTTCTGCAGCAAAGCTGTTGACTGAATGCAAGAAAACTAAAAATAACAATTGTTCTGTTAAGATCACTGAAGGATTTTGTCCACTCTTGTAAACTGTATAAAGAAGCTACAACCACCAAAGCTGGTGTTTATCCTGTTAAACCAGCTGACAGGAACTTGAAATAAGTTAAATGAGGTACTATCTCCAAATATCTCAGGTCTGAGGAGGAGTAAACAAGGCTGGGTCAGGTGGGTGGAGGCCATAGCTCAGTTTTTAGCATTATTCTGCCACTGGATGCCCAGAGGAACTGAGCACCTTTCTACTGTGGTGCCTCTTTCTCTCTTCCTTTCCATCCCACTCCCCTCTCTTTTCTGTTTCTATCCCTCTCACTACCTCACATTTGCTGTTAAATAAAACCTGTACTACTGACTCCAGCATATGGTCTCGTTTGCACTTTAATTAAGGCAGAGGCATCTCTCTCTGATAATCAGATCTTAACACTGAACGCCTTCCAAAAATGCACACTGCACTAAGCACTGAGGCCCAAAACACCTCAGTGTAAATGGAAGCAGTGAGGTGACCGGTTTGAAGGTGCTCTGTGCTCTGAAACAAAACTCATTAGTAGAAATAGACAAATAAGACCGATGCTATTTAAACCTGCTTTATTTTTGTGGGTTGGTTTTGGTTTTGGTTTTGGTTTTCTTTGGGGTTTTTTTGTTGTTGTTGTTGTTGTTGTTGCTGTTGTTGTTGCTGTTGTTGTTGTTGTTGAGATATACAAAATTTATTTCCTCAATTCATTTGTCTGTTGTTCACTACTCACTTGGGAGCAATATTCTTTAAGTCATGGGAATGCCTCTTGACCTTCTGTCCATCTCACATGACTTTCATACAAAGTCCAGCCTCGTGTGAAATGAGTGTGCAATGAAGTTAAAAAATTTAAAAAAAAAATCTAGGAGATGAAATTTCAGGCCTTCTAAATTGAGTAGATTGTAGAGATGGGGGAGAAAAGCTCTGTTATCTCTGTGGAACAGGAGCTTCTGTGAGTTTTGATCTAAGCAATTTCCGTCATTCAAATTAGATTTTTGTGGGCATGTGGTGTACAGAGGATTCCTGATGTGCTCGAGTCTGTTTAGTTTTCTGTCTGCAAGTGAAGTGCGTGATGAACTGTCTTGGATTGCTGTGAAAAGAGATAAAACTTTATTACCTTACATCCAAAGTTAGTTAGCAAAGCCTGTCATTTCAAACAGAGAGGAAGGCTGGAGTTAATGAGCTGCTTCAGCGTGACGGGTTCCTTAGAAAGAAGCTGTGTTTTCACAAAGTGAGGAAAAAAACTATCACAGGATCAGTGAGAGGCCCCATAATTAATAAGGCACAAGAGCACAGTGCTGCTTAATGTAACATAACCATTCTGAACTGTAGACACTGTCAGCGTGGGCTTTCATTTGCGAGGAGTCACTCACTGCCCATGGAAAATCAGGAATTACCAGTCTCATCAGGACCCAAAATGGCACACACATGGAATTGCTTCATTATTATGCAGTTAGGAAAGTAATGCTCTGTTACTGTTTGTGGCTCTGCTCTGCCCTTTCAATTACTTTAAGATTAATTGCGTTGATGCATCTGTTTTGTACACTGAGTTGGAACAAGACTCTCGCAGCACTCGGCCAAATATTCAGCACAAAACTAAGGCTTAAAGGCATCCTGAATGTTGAAATTGTTTGAAATTATATCCAGCACACTCCAAGCAAGCAGGAGAGGAGGCACGCTTGTTTGAGAGGCTGCTTTTAAACAGCAAGAGCTTTATTTGCTCTTTTATTTCATCATACGTGCTGATGCCTGCACCCAGTTGCTTCAGCAGGCTGAGCAGTTACCCAGAGAATAACAGATTTTCCTGAAGGAAAGAAGCAGCATATTAAAACCATTAATTAAAGAGATGTTCTATTCATGTCTGGGAATAACAGCCTTTTCATTACACATATGTGAAATAGAGCCATAAAGGCAGAGCACAGGCTGGAGTGCCTAAAGATGCAAACTCTTGTTGTTCCACCATCGCTGTTCCCCTCCATCTCACACCTGGCCCTGCTCAGGGCAGCATCAGCTCGAAGCAGGAAGAGGTAAATATATAAAGAGGTAACTCTTCAGCATCTAAATAGGCAGCTCTAAACAGCTAATTCTGAAGAAATAACACACCAGCCTTAATATTGGGTTAATTTTGTTCTGACTCATTCAAAAATTATTTCAGCCCCAGGTGAGTCTGAGAAGGTGGAAGGCCTGGAATGTTCCAGGAAATGGCTTGAACAAAAAGTTAAAATAACATCACAAACACTGTGATTTTTTTTTTTCAAACATGACCAATGGCAATTTGAAACATTCTGCGTACACATTAAGTAATATATTTGAGATTTAAAAGACCACATCCACTCATGGAGATATTACTTGAATAAAAGGTTGAGAAAAAGCAATTTTAAAACCAGCCGAGCAAAAGATAGGTTTTAATCCTTTCATAAGGCACAGGAGAGTGTATAATAACAAGATTGTTCCCTTCCTAATGCTAATCTTAAATTTTCCAAACACTCTTCCCGTTTCTGTAAGTAAATAGGAAACAGAAATGAACAAATGTATTACACTGAGGCAAAAAGCCTCTTGTGCAGGAGGTGTTAAGAAAAGTAGCACACTGGAAAAGTGATAAAATCTTATTTACAGACTACCTATTTTATTGATAGCTGGTGATTTACCATTGGAAAATGTGAATTTAGGCTTAGAAAACTTAAACACTTTACTATGAAATGACATATTTAGGTCCTTATCTCCCACATTTTCTCTTCAGTTTAGAATTTGGTGCAGAGCCTTGCAAAACCTTGTGGTTTTGACACAGCCCTCCCCTTCTGAAACATCTGCTAGTAGAATCATAAAAACGCTCATGATGATCTTGTAGAAGTTAGAAGGTGCTTTGTGTGTGTCACAGGAAATCATAAAACAATTAGCTGAATTTTTGGAATTGTTGCTGGCAATTTTATGATCTTGTTCTTACCTTGAACTGACTGAGAAGTGAAAAAAAAAAAACCCCAAACAAAACCACAAAGAAACCAAAACAAATTGTCTGAATCCATTGTTTTCTGAATGTCTTTGCTTACCATAAATTATTTGTACAAAGAGTTTCCCCTATTGGCATTAACAAATCTAAATTTAGGCTCAAATTCTGAGAAAGAGATCTGAATAAGACACCTGGACTCAAAGGCAAAATCCTCAGACTTTGTGTTCAAATCAACACAAGCTTTCCACTACTGAATTCTGAAGACTAATTTACTGATGAAATGAATAATTGGCTTAGGAAAAATATATAAATCTGACCAGTTTGATATTTACTGATCTGAAAATCTGAAAAATTTAAGTGGGCATTAAATATTTCCTTCACTGAACCGTTTCCTGAGATTCTGAGATTTTTCTACTGATCACATTTTTTAAACTTTACTAGAAGAAAAAGTTTATTCAAAATGACTAAGTTATTGTAGTGAAAAGAAAGTTCAGTGCGAAATAAAGCTTCACGTGCTTTGATGGTCTGCTGGAAGAATTCAGTGTTGACAAACCTTAAAACCCACACAGATGGAATTCTTGTTAAAAATGTTTGGAGGATATTTTATACATAGTGAATTTTCAAATAAACTGAAATTTACCACACGAAGTCCTTGGGAATAATAATGTTTAACAACAGCAGTGTTATATTACTCCATTATTCTGGGTAGCAGCCTCATGAAATTTATAAGCATCTTTAATAAAATGCATAAATAAAAACCTTAACCCAGTACCTTAAAGGTGTAGGGAATTATTGTTCTTTATTTTGTCACAGTGGAAAACTTCCTGTCCCCTTTCTGCCCATATTCCTCAAGTTCCTTTTCCCCTTCCCCACACACTACAACATCTTTTGTTCTGGAACCTCACTAAAGAAAAATTAAACCCATGCATTATAAATTCCATGGTATATTTAACATCTTAACCACTTGAAAATAATTTTTCAAAGTGAAAAATTGAAAAATGAACCTTGTAGAAATTTCAAAAATGGTGCAAAACAGCATTGGAATAAAACGTAGAGCAGTTGCACTAGAAAATACCTTTCCTAAGGAAAAGAAGTATCAAAGTTGAATCCTCAAAGAACCTAATTAGTTTCTGATTCCAAATTTTTCTTATCAGCCATGACCCATATTGCAAAATATTTCTTACTGATAATAATTGCAGCTTACATTATTGCATTCTCTCATGAAACTGCAACTGAAGTTAAAATTTCAGAATAAATGATTTTAATTCAGTCAGTTTCACTATTCATCACTAATAGTAACACACAAATATTTTATGGTTATTAACACAATTAAACAGTAAACAGGAAATGTCAATTTTTATTAGCAAAATGTAGAATTTAAGGTATGGAACCTGGCCTTGGACACTGCCAGGGATCCAGGGGCAGCCACAGCTGCTCTGGGCACCCTGTGCCAGGGCCTCCCCACCCTCCCAGGGAACAATTCCTTCCCAATATCCCATCTAACCCATCAGCAGCCCCAAATTCTTCTCCCAGGGCTGCTCTTGGGCTGCTCATCCCCAGCCTGGACCCTGGGGTTGCCCTGACCCAGGGCAGCACCTTGCACCTTACCCTGGGTGTTTTGAGAGGTCCAGTGATGAAGAATGGGCACATTTTGTTCTGTGCAGAACACACAAACAGGAAACTATCTCAGCTGTCAAGGTTTTAAGTGCAAGGAATTGGATTTTAAAATTCTGGTCAAAGCCAAAGCGGCTCATTCACAAAACTAAGAATGGGACCAACACTTTTGGCTGCTTGTAAGATGACAAACACAAAACTTAGTCTCTTCCAACTGTAATTATTGAAGACAGCATCTCACAGATGCTTGAAAGTTTGGGGTGAGTACACAGAATAAAATAGTTAAAGCATTTTCTCATTACCTCACTCAGGAAATTGTTATAAGTCCTGGAAATATCTTCTTGTTATTGCTAAAAAAGAAAAAAAGGAACATATTGAATTTGAATTTGTCACTGTCAGCCACTCAGACCCTCACTCATATGTAGATTTTAGCAACCATTTTTTTCTATTCTCTTCACTCAGAGTTTGAGGACCCAGTCTCCTGATGGAGTGATGCTATGGATTAAGACCACGATGGGAAAAAACCAGAACTGCAAAGTTAGTGTGAACTGACTCTTCTTTCTCTTTGAAGTTTATAATCCTTACTCTGATTTTAAAATACATTGATTAAGTTGTCACACTTTTCTGAGAGGGATTGAATGATGAGAAAACTCTCCTGTCTTTCTTCTCACTATCACCACTGTGGCATAAGTGGAGGTAGCAATTTCCACAAGAAACTTGTGCATTCTCAGGTAAAAACGAGTCAAAATATCCATTTTGTTTTATTGTTTGATTTTCTGTGCACACAGAGGTATTGTAGGGTTGGGGCTTTTTAGGTTTTTTTTGGTTTTGTGTTTTTTGGGGTTTTTTTTGGTTTTTTTTTTTTTTTTTTTTTTTTTTTTTTTTTTTTTTGTGTTGTTTTTTTTTTGGTTTTTTTTTTGTATTTATTGTTGTTTTTATTGTTATGTTTCTTGAGCTGGGACAGTTTTGTCATGAATGGATGTGGGGGTTTAGATTAACCCTGTCTCCTGCCCAGGCCTCTGGCAGCAGACAGTAACTTTATTGAGGCGGCCAGCACCCCAAAACCCAC
>VWZT01012688.1:8594-20003 GCA_013397055.1 Pachycephala philippinensis | reverse complement strand
TGTTTTTTTTTTTTTTAATCCTGAGCTTTTATACAGCTTTTTCACAACCTTTCCACTGTGAACCAATTCTTAGCACATTAACTTTCAGGGAAGCTGTGTGAAGCTTCCTTCTGTCTCCCTCCATGAAAGAAATGTCCTCTCTGAGCTCAAAATGTGCAGAAACACCATTCACAGTATTAAAACAGAACTGGAACCATCTCAGATGTGGCCAGAATTAGGGCTGGTGTCAGTGAACTCTTTTCCTACCATCAAAAGTAGTGCTGGAAAACCCAATGCTGGATTCTGTGGCCCAGAGTGTCATCCACAAATGTCTGTGGACCAAGGATGGATTTTTCTCTGTCAAACATCACTTTTAAAACCACAAAGTTGTTATGGGCTTGTCCTAATAGTATTTTAAGAATAAACAGTTCCCCAAAATCCTTCTGTCCAAGAGCAGCAGTGCCTCGTCTTCCCTAATGGGTTTTGAACACTTCAAAATCTTTAAAATATTTCAGAAATTGTGCTGGGGATACACAGTATTTTACAGAGCAGAGTTTGACAAACTTCAAGGATGACAAAATCCTTTTCTTACTGGCATAATTATGGTGGTAATCATGAGCTGGTTTCTTTTTTTAATGCATTTAGTTGCCCTTTTATGACCTTCCAACGATGGTAAATATTCTGCGTTTTGCTTTGCTTTATAATTTTTCAGTGAAATTTAATTTAGGTATGATAATTTGCTAAGGAAAAATATTTAAAGGAGAAATTAGAAAAGTAAAAATCACTTCTAACAAAATTTCTAAACAGAAATAAAATAAATAGCATTATTTAATGTCAATTATGGGTATGTAATCCTTAGTTAGAAGGATGAGTTTGTAATTTTATCTGTACTGGAAAATGAATCATATTTCTCTACATTTGCAAAACTCAAAAAATATTTAAAATGCGTATATTGGCAGCATAATAGAGCATCTTCAAAAGATGTTTGTATTGTGGCACTCGCTGACTAGCTGAAAAATTTGTGGCTGTTGGCAGAAAATTGAAAAATCAAAAGGAAAAACTGGTTAGATTATTGAAAACTACAAAAGCTCACTTTGGTCAGCATGAAGATCTCTTGAGCACTCTGAACTTTAAGGGCTATTGCAAACCCACCAAATTAAAATGCTTAAAAATTATAAGTCCTCCGATTCAGCTGATCCAGCCCATGCAATCATCATAACTTTTAAAACAAGGAAGGGAAGGAGATGGGAAGGAAGCAGCAGAACAGCTGCTGGAAAACTCTGTCCTGACTTGATGAAAGTGCTGCAAAGACAAACTCAATTTCAAGTTTTCTGAGAGGATTTTTCATGGTGAAATCCCTCACTCCAAGAAATTCTGGAGAGCGTGGTGGAGCAGATGGCAGGGCTCTGGAATCCCTTCAGGGCCCACTGGAATCCCTTCAGCTGTGCCTTTTGGGGGGCTTTGACTGCTGGAAGCTGCTGCTGGAGAACGTGTGTGACAGCAAACAGCCCCTTCTGGGCTCAGATGAGAGAATATCAGTTAAAAGAAACCACTTTAACTTCCTTTTAAAACGAGTTTGCAGTGCTGCTGCTAAGGGGTGTGTTCGCAGCCTGATTAAAATCAGATAATGACTGATATGGCTCTGATTAAAAAATGAAACCCACTGCCAACACCAGGGGAAAACTCCCTGTCCATTCTGCTTGACCCAAAACCCCACATTTAAGCTCTGCTGTCAACAGAATGGGCCATGAAGGGGGGTGGAAAAGGAAATAAATCAGCAGCTCCTCTTGTTTTATGGACGTGCTATGTGAAGTGGTGATGGCTGCAGCCTGTTGGCAAATCTTGGGCTGTCCTGTCGTCCACAGAAGCCACTCTTTGTCCCAGTTCAGTGAAAATGATCACAAAAAAATATGTGGGGGAGGAATATGGCTGTGTGGTTACGGCCAGCAGTAGCAGGCGAGAGATCTGTGGTCTTCTGCTCTCACTTCTGCAGATTTTTTGGTCCTCTGTGGCATTTTAAGGAAGCCAAGGCATGAAGACTAAAAGGAGAAAGATTAAATATTTCTTGTCTCGGGTTTGCCACAAAGTGAATTTAATCTGGGGACTGCAGTGGTATGCTTATACATATATTCAAATGTATGGATTTAATAAAACTACTAAGGAGGCATCTTCCACTGTCTCCCTGTGCTTGCTTTACAGTTTTGTAAAATAATTTAAGACAAATGTTTATGTCATAAAACTAAAGGCAGAGTTGGTTCAAATGTTGTTCTTCTGAAATTGCAGTGCTCAAGCTTAAATTGCTGCTGATGACCCAAACCTCTCCTGTAACTGAGACTCAACACTGTGACTCAATGAAGCAAATATTCTCATTAATTTACAGGTGGAAAGTAGGAAATTGAGGCACAGGAGAGAGTTTAATTTAATCAGGTGACCGTGATATTAAACTAATTTCAAATTTATCTGCCGAATTCTGCCAGAGGTCTGTGACTAGGTTTAAATAAATCATATCAATTACCTTAGCTATTACTAGCTATACAACTAATTAGAGGAAAATATAGTACATTGCATGTAAAATAGTTCAATGCCGTTGCAGAATGGCTTTAAAATACTTTGGTTTTGTCCTGATGTTAGGTCTATGGAACAGTATAATTACATACCTCTATTTAACCCTGAAGTAAGATGAGGGATCCACCATCCTCACAACAGTTTAATTAAAAAGAATAGAGATTTTAATTCAATGTCATCCTCTGTTATGGGGGCTGACCCTCCAACAGCAGAACATTCTGCTGCAGCAGAACATGGTGTCCCTTGGAGCTGTCCAGAATTATTAATGATCACCAACCTAATAATTATTTCTTAAGCTTCAGAGGCACCTCTTTTTTTTTCTTTTTTTTTTTTTGACAACACTTCTACAATCCTCCTTCAAGTAAAGGTGTTATGAAGTGGAAGGTGGATAAAAGTTTTTAGGAAAGCACACTAAACTACCCATAAACACAGAGGAAACTTTGCAATAAAATGAACTCTACATGGGGCACAGAGTGCTGGAGCACGTAAATGTGCTTCCAGCAGTGTTACAGATCAGTAGTTTCACAAAGTATTAGTTATGTTCTTTGTTGTTTTTTATAACTAAAGCTGCACTTGGTTTGCGCTTATAAAGAAAATGGCATTTTATAATCTGTCTGGGGCTATATAATTTAGATGCAGGTGCATTCATTACACTAAGAGTTGCATGCAGGGATGCCCATTTGTGTGAAGTTTTATAAAACAGGTTCATAATTTAAAAGAAAATTCACATGTCAGTCAGAGTTCTATGCAGATGTGGACATTTTTATCTTTGTTGATAAATTGGTTTTGTGTAGGCCATAGAATAATTCCGACCAGAAGGACTGAGGGTTCAGGATTCCTTTCACGTGAGACATGAGTGGGTTTCCAAGTACCTTATAGACCCTTTTTTAGACATATTATTCCATGCATCAAAATTCATGGGGACGAGTTAAGTTAATAAAATGCAGTGAATCAGTAATGTAATGCTGTGGCAATTAAGAAAAGTTATATGGAACCTTATGAGCAGGAAGACAGAGAATTAACTAATTACTTGTGCTAATGTTGCATTAATTTTGATTCATAAGCGTTTTTGTGCTGGAAATACAGTAGCATCTAGGACAATAATAAAATAGAGTAGCCATTCTTGGTGCATATTCTATAATTTTCCTTTTTCTCCTGGAGCACTGGAAATTTCCTTCAGACCTATGACCACAGGTCGATGTTAGGGGACACAGCCTGTGGTAGGACACTGCTGCTGCTGTGAATGATAAATTAATTTATTTTACGAGTCCTGCCTGCAAGTCCAAGGTCTAAATTGTGTCTGTAATCTGAATTACCTGTTAACAAAATCACTGGGAGGTTCCTGGTGAATGAGTGGGGTACATGAGGAGGTCTCCAAGACTCTTCTGACTTGAAACAAAACACTATTATAGTTTGCTGAAATGGAGGGACCAGGTGAGCACCACATTTCCAGGAAAAGAATGAAGACATCTCTTTGAACCTGGATTAATCTTTTCGTTTTTACCAGCCTAAGAAAATTATATTTTACATTTGAAATAGTAGGCAAGTCATGTTTTCGCTCGGAGGTAAATTTAAAGGGAAAATTGGTATCAGAATAATTAGGAAAATTATCATCTTATAACCATCCTTAAATACTTTCATGATAATAACTGAGATATCTTTAGGGTATTATTAAATCAGTAATGTTACGAAGCACATATAGGAAGCAAACAGCCCTAAGAGGATCCTTTCCAAATGAACAGATTCATTTTTATGATTGCAAGCCTGTAAAGCTTTCCTAGCTTTGTTGGTTTCCTAAAAAATTGCAACTTTAATAATTTTTGCTTCAGTTTATTAGCACTCAATAAAGTAATGAAGAAGGGTGGTAAGCTGAAAGATGTACCTAAATCTCAGGTTCCAGCTGAAAGCAAGCACATGAATATGGAACATCTGAGCATTTGGGGAGAATAAAAACCCAACAAATTCTTGGTCTCTGTCAACTTAAATCGGAGGTTTTTGCCTACAGCTCTTTTTCCTTTCTTTCTAAATTTGTGGTGTATATTTTCTGTATTGCTGCAGATGAGAGCTATGTATAAAATGTGTGATATTTCTTAGATTAGGAGGAAATGCTCTTAATAACATATTTCAATGATAATTTCTTGTTAGATTTAACGTTTTTGAAAGACCTCTCAGATATTAAATGCGTTTTCTTTACAGTATAGAAACTATTAATTTTAATTTCATTAAAATAAAACCCTTGTCAAGTACTTTCCGTGGGAAAGTCTTATGAAATCTGCTTTAGGTAATGAAGTTGCTCCAATTCCCCTTCAAGTTACACCACATTTAAAGGAATGGATTTTCAATCGTAAGTGAATATTGCCTGGCATGACTTGGCAGTGCTACTGATGCATTTTGTGGGACTTACAATTGTGTTTCACTGAATGCACTTCTGTCACATGGCGCCAGGGGAGGTTTATGGGGTTTATTTCATCCTTTGATTGCATCTTAAGAGCGAAGTCATCAAAGGACTGCTCGGAAAGCCTCTGTGTGCTCCTGACAAAGCAGCCTCCTCTTTTTTTAGCCCAGCAGTCAATAGCAGCTGCAGGAAGGAGAGCACTTCATGTGCTGCATCTGGGATTGAACTCTCACGGAAAGTTCAGCAGTGCGTGTCAGGGGCTCTGAGAGAACACTGCAATGTTCTGTGAGCGTCTCCTCTCCCCTCTAAGCGCAGATAAACATCTGCAAAGCTGTGCCCTAGCTTTTAAAGAAAGGGGTGGCTTAGATAAAAGTCCTGGCTGTGGAAGCAATGCCAAATATATGTGCTCAGAAGGCTGGGAAAGGTGCACTTTGGTGACCTTTGAATGCTTCATGACCTTCAAAAGCACTTGGGAGATCACCCACTCTTTATATTAAAACCCTAAGTGTGTTTAGAAACTTGGTTACTTATCATTCAATACATGTTTAGCCATAAATATTTATTTTCTTGAGAAGTCTAACATTTCTTTTTCTAAAATTGTCCTTAGAATAATGCTTTCTTAGCTTACTTTAAGGAAAATCTAGTCAAGTCTTCTTTTTGTTAGTTCTGGAGAAATCTTTTCTTCTCAGAATTTTTTTTCTCCTGATTACATCAGTTGCTCACCACCACCAGCAACTTCCTGGAAACCAACTTCTGACCTGTTCATGTTGAAGTTTGCTAACGAAAAGGAGATAAAATGTTAAAAAATGCTATCATGGTATTTTTAAAAATGGCAACAAGTGTGTAACCAGTTAAAAAACCCACCAAGCGAGCAAGCAAACAAACATGTTCTTCAAAATTTGCATTAATATCAGATTGCAGATTTATAAATACGAAAATAATTGACTAAGTAGTTTGTCATGGGCATCTGTGTGTTCAACAGCTACTGAAATCACATTGCCCGGTTCAAATGCATTTTAGCACCTAAAAGGATGCTTACATCGACTCTCTTAAATTTTTCTTTGATATGTTTCTAGTCTCTACATCTATTTTCAGTTAAAAAATGTTCTTGTAGGACCAAGATTAATGATTAACCATGTTCTTCATAAATTATATAATTTAATGTAAAAACAAGAGCAAAATTCTTATTAGACTGGTCTCAAAAGACTGCAAGTTAAATAAGATTTTCTTTATGCAGAATATTTTTTGTGCTAAAGTCACAGTGAAGTAGGAGCTTTTGAACACAGCATGAGAAAAATTAGTTGGACAAAGTTCCTGACAGCTTCTTGTAAAAGGTTATTCATAAAATTGTAAAGAACCTGAAAATCCAGCCCATTTGAAAGGGAAACTGCATGTATCTGCTGATGCTGAGGTATCAGTAGATTACCATAATTCTGTAAATAATTTTGGGGTTTGTTAACATTTTCTCTTTAAGTCTTCAGGATTAAATGATGCTAAAACACATGTTGCATGCCCACACTTTGTATATTAAGTCATTTAATAAGTTTATGGTTATTAGGAAAAAAAGAGATAATAGTTAATTACTTTTTCCCCATCCTCTTAGCAGTCTTCATGAAAATAAATTAGGTCTTTAAAGACCATGTTATCAACAAGCTCTGTGGCTCTCTGATTATAAGTAGGCAAATAAAGTTCTAATTAAAAAAGCCAAACAGTGGAAGATGCAACAGGTTTAAAATCTGAAAGCTTTTCCTTAATTTAAGCTTTTTATCAAGTTTCTTTAGGGTTGGAGCTCTGCCTTGTTCTTTCTTTAAGAGCCCTGTTTTCTTTAAATGATGTTTCTACCTAGAGGTGTAGCAACACTTGCAACTTCATGGGCAACTACTTTAAGTATATTTTTATTTAACTGAGTTGTTTTTCTGGCAGATTTTATGTGTTTATGTTGATCAGCTGTTGCAAGAAAAATGTCTTTTCACCATGAGGAAATAGAAGAGGTAATCCAGAGACTTTATCACCCCAAGACTCAACTGGGTAACATCCTGAGCAACATTTTCTGACCTCAGACAGGGTCCTGGCCCATGAAAAACTCTGACATTGACAAATTTTGACAATATCCACGTATTTTAACTAATATTTAAAAAGGTTTCTGAGGAATTAGTTATTATCTATCATGACAAATAAGCGTTATCCTCACCAGAAGTCCTTACCTGAATAAGATGAAAAAGACAAATATATATTAAAGATAATTACTGAAACCAATTTATTTTATTCCTATTAATACTATGATAACCAGACTTTGGCAGAGTGAAAGATTTGCCAAAGCAACACGTAGCACTTTTCTGCAGAAAAATTATTACATTAAAAGTAAAATAGGCAGCACAAAGGGAGAGAAAGGATGAAAAGAGAGGAAGGAATAACTTTGTAGTTAAAAAAGTATTTAATTATGAAACTACTGCCTAAAAAATTGCTGTATTTTGATTTTGTGAAGGTGTTAGCCATCATTATTTTAACATCTTGCATTATAAATTAGTACAGGGATATTACACACACCAAATGAAATAATATTTGGAGCCTAAATAAAGCTTTGTTAACACAGCAGAGGGTACTGCCCTGCTGTGAGTTGCTACAGCTCAGTTTTTAGTCAAAGAGAGTTTTAGATTAGTTTAGAACACTGTTTATATTTGTTAAATATCAATAAATTATTGAATAAGCAGTGATGAGCTTAATAAGGAGAAACACCTAATCTAATACACTTGAATTAATGTCAAATACAAAAACCCCATTCATAATAGATTTTTTTTTAAACAATATATCTTTATCAAAGTATTTTAAGGACTAATACTTGTGATAATTCAGATATTAAACATAATTTTTTAAAAGGTATTTACTCATACATATAACTGCATGGTAGTGGATATGCTATAAAATCACAAAAAACTTTGATTTTCAAGGTTGAATTAAATAAGAATGTAAAATACGACATCAAATGTCACTTGAATTTATCTGTATTGGAAATGTTATCTTATTTCATCTGCTTTTTAAGTGTTAATTTTATATAGTAAAACTTGGAGCAGGATTAAATCTGAATGATGCTGAATTTAATCCATTTCAGGAAAAGGCGTTTCAAGTGCATTTGGTGAGGAATTTGGTCCTGCCAGATGGATTCAAGGTGTTCCAAGCCTATCAAGTTTAATTCATTACGATGTGAGGAAAGAGCATTGTTTAAATTGTGAATCTTTCATTTTATAGAAAAAGTAAGCATGTCAAACTGAGCATGTCCTTTGGCAGAGTTTTAGATCCCTGGGGACCTTCAACAGAGTCTAAAACAACTTCTGTGCTCAAACCAGTGAAGGCTCCATGGATTCCACTTGTAGGCTTGAAGGAAAATGAGGCCTCAGTTTGTCTCTTCTGTTTAAAATTTAATAATCCAAAACTGTGTGGCGCGGAGGAGTGAGCATGCCAAATATTGGGCAAGAGAAACAGTGTAACTGATAAAGAGAAAGAAAGTCCTGAAAGTGACCATCCATTCGACTTCACATTTATAACATTTTCTTTGTCATTTTTTTCTTCATTATTCTACATATTCCTATGAGAATTTGTATTTGTTGAATATTACGTGTACAGCTTTGAAGGCCTTATCCACTCAGTGGGTCATCCTAATCTTAGATTCAGCACTGAAATATTTATTTTATTGCTGTCCTTTTAGTGTTAATAAAGAGAAGACATCAGACAGACAGGGCTACAGGATAAAAGTTCAAGTGGTGCAATTCTGTCAAGCATTTTTAAAACAGCTGGAGAAACACAGTTATTTAAAACATACAAGTGATTAATCTTCCTCTTTCTGTAGAGCAGAGATCACCAAAGTAGCAGACAGGGGGAGATAGTTCTACTAGTTAAACACACAGTATTTTGCCCAAATCTTTTTCATGAGATCTGCAGCACAGCAGCCTAAAATAACCCTTTCCTTTGTATTTTGTAAAAGTGCCATGTTTGATTTCTTGTCACTAAGTTGGAACATTGCAAAGGCCATGCAATTCAGTTACTCCTGAACGATGTTTGTGTTGTTTTGGTTTGCTTGTTTGTTTTTATTTTTAATCTGCATCTGAATAATAAAGGTTCTCTTTTTGAAAGACTATCATTATTTGTCATCGTTATTTTCTTCTGATTAAAGTGAACATGATCTAAATATTCATGACACTCGTTTGACAAAGTGCACCTAAAAATGTGTTTCTCCAAGCTATGATAGATTATCTTTATTAATTGCTCTGAGGTAATTAGAATTGATATATGTAGAAATAGTCTCACATACTCCCTAGCTGCTATAATGAAAGAAGTGTGTGTCTTTTTTAAGCATGATTGAACAGGAGTAAAATAAATTAAAGACTTAATCACTCTGATATCCAATCCAACTCTGTCTGTTTCATATCTCGAAAACCTTAAGAATCTCAAAATTAATTTATTGGGCATTTGACAGAAGTGTTTCTGGGAGTGAGAACTCTTCCTCTGCATGTGGTATTGGACTGCTTTAATTATGGTGAACTGCAGCTGAATAGAACCATGTTCCCTTTAATGCTGATCATTTATTTTCTTGTAGTAAAAATGTGAGTTCCACATACCCCCTGTTCCTGAGTCTGGGGTACTCTGGTACCTGTTGCTGTCAGACTGACCTTAGTAAAAGTTAATTCTTTGTGACAAATTGGAAATGGAGTTTTTCCACTAGAAAGTAGACTACTGCACTTGTATGTGGAATAAAGTCACCAGAGGCCACTCTGTCAGCAGATATAACGTGGACAGTGAAAATAAAACTAGGTGCTTGTAGATATTTTTTCTATGACTTTATTGTAAAATGCTTAGATTCTCACAAAACCTTGACTTTTTTTATTTTATTTATTTAATTTTAAATAGGCTTAAGTGTGTGTGCACGGCAAATATTGTGTTCCACTTCTTTTCCAGCACCTTTGGCAGTGGTCGTGATAATGAAAGCCCTGATGCTTGCTTTTATGACATGATCAGGGCTTTGGAAAAAAAAAAGCTATTCTCTAAACTATCCCATAAAACTAGTCTAATAAAAGAAATGAACAAAATTAACCAAACAAAAACCCCAGGAAAATGAGCAAGCAAATTAACCAACCGAAAACCAGAATGACAGCACCAAAAACCCACAAACCCTCCCACATTTAAAAACATTAAATCTGTAACAGTTTTCAAAGGCTTTTAAGGGCTTCCAATGCCTGAGCATAGGTTTTAGAAAAACTTATATTTTAAATGGAAGGATGCAATTAAAGAAATAGAGAAATGGTAAAAAATCCTTTTTTAGAAAAACAGAAAAGTTCTATGGCTGGAAGGATGTTTGAGAAAATTCTCACTTTTCTGCTCTGCCTTATTAGTTCAGCCTTCTCCTACGTCTTGTGTGCAATACATTATTTTTTATCTGTACCTCATGTTTTCACATCTCAGAAATCTCCAGGTTTCTTCTAATCAACTCCAAAATTTTTGTTCAGAGCAGTTCTCTTTAGCAACCTCTTTACCACACTCAGTCGCAAAGCTGCTGCTTTGAAATGAACGAGGGAAAGATCAAAAAAAAGGCACTAAATAAAAAAGGTGCTACACTATAAACTACAAATAAACAGATGTCACCTGTACAGTGAAGTTTTGATTCCTTTTCCCTCTGCTGAGGGTTGAAATCCAGTTTTTCCTTGTCCTTATGAGATCCTTGTTGACTCTTTTGTGTCCTGCTGCAAGATGCTCCCACTCACTCCTCTCAAAACTCTCCTACGTTACCTACAGAAGCAAAGTTATCCCAAAGAGTTTTACCAGAAATAGATCAGACCGGAGGGATCACTTCTCTAGTCCTGGTGGCTCCTTTTTGTGTGCAATAGAACTTTAATGAATTCAGAATACAGCCAAAACTTCTTCAGAGAGTTATACAACAGGTGAGAACTTGGTTCAAGCCTCTTTCTGAAATGGGCAGAATAAATTTGTTTATTTTCTTCGTTTTTAATGTCCTAAAAACATATTACATGGGATGCATTTTTTTTACATAGAAAAAGTGTCTTTATTTTGGCCAGGACAAGAAGAAATCATTATTTCAATGCAGAGTTTCTTTACATGTTTTCAATATACTTTTCTGCATCATGCACTCCATTTGTTCATGTGACACAGTGCTTATCGCTTTCATAAAAAAGTTATTTGTGCAGTCTGGAAATTATGGGGTCTGGCTAGGAAAAAAAAAAAAAAGATAATATAGTGTAACCAAAAACTGAAAATGTGTTCTGAAATTAGCACATTCTTTTCAGAGAAACATTTATGTGGGAAAGGAAAGCACTGGGTTATAGGCAGATCTGTTTCTTGAAAGAATCCTGGAACCCTGGTCTCCTTCAGGAAGATGAGGTTGTGCATCCCAATCCCACGTGGAGGGGAGCACTGAAGATTCATAGATGCCCATGGACAAAAAAAAAAAAAAAAACAAAAGA
>VWZT01012687.1:70251-101901 GCA_013397055.1 Pachycephala philippinensis | reverse complement strand
ACTCACTCCAGCCCCTCGATGTCCATTTGAATTGAGGGGCCCAGAAGTGGACACAACACTTGAGGTGTGGCCTCAGCAGTGCTGAGCACAGGGGAAGAATCACTTCGCTGGTCCTGCTGGCCACACTATTTCTGACACAGAACACTGAAACTACTCATCAGATATTCTCTCTTCCCCTGTGCCCCTCAGGCATCCTCGCTGCCCCATCACTGGAGCAGGGGCAGCCTAGCCCCAGGAACAGCCAGGAGACATCCTCACCTCCCCAGCTGCCACCCCTGAGGTTTCGCTTTTGTTCCCAACCCCAAACTTGAAACCCAAGCCGTGCTCTCCATGTCTGTGTCATCCCTGCCAGCATGTGCTTTCATATGTGCTGGGCTTTCCATTTTTCCAACCTGCCCCTCCTCACGTCAAAAATCACAGAATCACAGAAGTGTAAGGGTTGGAAGGGACCTCTGGAAATCATCCAGTCCAACCCCCTCTGCCAAGGCAGGGTCACCTGGAGCAGGTGACACGGGTACATGGAATATCTCCAGAGATGGAGACTCCATGATCCCCCTGGGCAGTGTGTTCCAGTGCTCTGCCACCTTCAGTGGAAAGTTCTTCCTCATGTTGAGTTGGTTTAATTTATGGCCATTGCTCCTTGTCCTGTTGCTGGAAACCACCAAAAGCAGACTGGGACCATCCTCTTGGCATACACCTTGGAGATATTTATCTGCACTGATGAGATCCCCTCTCAGTCTTCTCCAGACTAAACAGGCCCAGCTCCCTCAGTCCCCAAATCATCTTTTTGGGCCTCCACTGGACCCTCTCCAGTAGCTCGTTTTCCTTGTCCTGAGGAGCCCAGAGCTGGACACAGCACTCTGGGTGCATGGTCCCTTTGCTCTGTCACCCACTTTAGCCCAGTT
Source organism: Pachycephala philippinensis (assembly GCA_013397055.1). Classification (NCBI taxonomy): domain Eukaryota; kingdom Metazoa; phylum Chordata; class Aves; order Passeriformes; genus Pachycephala; species Pachycephala philippinensis. Next base: position 100,996 of record VWZT01012687.1, on the reverse strand, counting down.
ATCCAAAAGAACATGTGCAGTGCCACGTAGGGTGATGAAAATGTTTGCAGCTTTTCTGCTCTGCCCAGGATAGCTTCACACACGGGGTCCTTCATTCCAGCACCCACAATCAGGCCAGCATGGGTCCAGAGGCCAAGGTGGCACCAGTTTTACGCCAAACACTTTGGTTTGATTTGGTTTTGGTGTGTTTTTCTGTGTGTTTGTCTTTCAGAAGTAACAGCTCCATGCCTCAGAATAATTACAAGCCCTGAAGCCATCTGTGGGCACGAGAAGAGTTTGTGGTAGATCATTTGCCATCCAGAAAAGACTTTTTCTTGGGGGAGGAGAGTGTGCAAAATTCAACAAAACAAATTATGTAAAATGAAGCCACAGCAGACAGCGTGGGAGACTGAGCCAAGTAGGTTATTTCCCACTAACTCTATTGCCAGTTGTTAGGGGGACTTAAACAAAGCCAGGTTTTTAGATTTAATCCAGAACCATCAAACAAATAGAGAATTGACAGAGAAGTATCAGTGCTCCAGAGTCTCATTTGTTTTCAATCAGGACAACACTTGCATCCATCAACAATCAACTGCCCTGTTAGAGCATATCCTTAATACCAAGAGGTAATGGAGAAATAATTTCTGATAGTATCCATCTTTTGAGATGTTTATTACGTTGTGTCTTTTCACAACTCTGTACCGTGCCATGAAACGTCCCAGTGCAGAAAGATTTATGTAAACAGCTCTGTCACGTCACCACTTGCACAGAGGAGCTGATAAACCACCTGTACCCAATTCCCCTCCGGGCACGGCACAACAGATGGGTCCCTTTGATGCTCAGTTCCAGGTGATTACCTAAGGACAGCAGCAGCACAGGCAAGACATTCCAGTATTGTCCTCCACATTCCACATCCTCCAAGATTTCTGGTGAAGGTACAGCCAGCACCCACTACAAATAACAAGAATTTGTCAAGAGTCTCGTTGCTGCTCTAGAATAAAATTGTAAACGCATGAGAGTACTCTACCAGGTACATGAAGATTTGTATCTTTTGAATTTTTACAGCATTTGTTTTGGAAAAACAGGACTGAAAAAGGTCCCCTCAGTTCTCACACAGAGTCCATATTAAGGTAGGTAACTGTGTCTTATGGTTCCCTCCATAAACATTTCAAGTTCTACCTTAAACTGAGTTAATTTTCTCAGACTTATCATTTACATGGGCAAAGAGTGACCAAGCTATAAAAACACAAATATTGATTTTTTTAATAGGGAAAGCACAGCGAAAAGTGAATGAAAAGGAATATTTTAAAAACAGACAACATTATCAAAGTACTTCTGGCAGCATCTTTTTAAACGTGTTTTGAACAATAACTCAGCCTGTTAGCAGACCCCCCCAGGATCATGTTAGTAACCTACTGCAGGATTGATCTGGCCATCAGGTTGCCTGTAAACACTTCCTGGCTTCACCACTGATTAGGGTACATGCTGCTAGATGGAGTCCTTCCACTGATTCCAGTAAATTTGACATCCATGCAGTTCTGAGAAAGGCTGAAAAACAACCGAGTACGTGTGTGGACTACAACAGTCATCAGGGGCACCAGGGGTTCGTTAAGCTTGATACTTAGAAGGCCAAGAGTAAGAAGCATTTTGTGCACGCAGCCCATCTGCAATTCCAGTGCACTGTAATTTCTAAAAATCAAATGTCATATCCATGGATATATTGAAGTGACTGCCTTCCATTTGTCAGTCAGTTAGCAGGAGTTTCTGAAGAGGCTTAGATTCGTATCTCCAGGGCACTGCTGGAAAAGGAGCTTCAGCATGCACAAACCCCCCTTGACTTCTGCTCTGGTAACTGAAGGATGCATGTCAGAGCCGTCAGCAGCAGAGCAAATACTGATGGGGAAGCCAAAGTCTCAGATTTCCCAGGGAGACCTTCCAACAGGAGTTCATTGCTCACGGCAGTGGATGGTATTTTAAGCTGACTGAAGCCACCAGTGGGGCAGAGGAGAGAGTGGGAGAGGAAGGTCTTAGACATGTTCTACAGAAGGTAGAGAGATGGTGGGCAAAGGCAGGATGGGGAAAAAGCACATGAATGCAACAGTGGGTGTAAATGCTCTTTAAAAAGTCCTAACAAGGGCGTATTTTAAACATCTCAGGTTTGCATGTGTAATTTTTACATGCAAATCTTGGTTAGGCAAACAAGTCTCGAAGTAGCGTACCACACCACCACTACTCACCAGGTCAAGTACACACTTCTGGGCACAAAGAGAAAAGGATATCTGATTCCTATTGCATGGCAAATACTGTCAGTACCATGCAGAGCTCGGCCAAGTTTGTGGCAGAGCTTGCAGCCCAGCCGAATGCCAAAATACAGAATGCCAAAATGGGCTTTGCACTGTACATGGTCTCACACTTTATTTGGTGATGAATACTTGCCATAAAGTGTTTGCCGAGACAAAGAGAATAAAGCAGGAGTGGTATTCATGCTGTTTGCCAAGAAAAATACCAGAATGTTTGTTTATGTAGTTTGCCAAAAATACCAGATATCACAATAAACAGGCATTAGGTCATATTTATCATTTACTGACACCACCTACCCAGCTGACTGCAGCTGAAACCATCATTTGGTCCCCTATTTTAAATAATTCAAAGATTACAGGGCTTTGGTTTTTGAGTCAAATACTCGTTGCATACATGTATATTATACATTGCACCTACACACTTTGCTCTTGCAGGATACATCATGAAAAAGCATTTCAAAGAGTGACACAGAACCAAAGCCTCCTCTAATTTAAGTTGCCAAGGAAGGATCACCAGTACCTACAGTGAATGTGTTCATGAACACATGCAATTCAAAGTGACATAACAGCAGTAGAAGGTTACTTTCACCCTTCCACCCTTCTCTGTTTTCTTTGAGATCACCCAGACCTGCCAGCTGAATTAGAAGTGAGCCTTGTAACAAAGACATATTTCAAGTTTGTTGATTTTCCTTTTTTTTTTTTTTTTCAAAGTGAGAAGAAGCATGCTTTTAAAACAAAAACTCTAACTTGAAAAACAATAGTTCAGGAAAATGTGGACAACATAATGCAACCTGCCTCTTAAATGCCTGCCTCTCTTAAATATTTTTCTCCTTTTTACTTATTTTATTAAAAAAAAAAAAGTCTAAAAGGAGTGAGATACAATTTCTGAGCAACCTTGTATGTAGACTGAGATTTTGTGACTGGACATTGCCTCCAAAGAGCTTCAAGATGAAGTACTACCCTACTTTCAGGAAAGATGTTTTAACATCCCAGCCCAGACTGTGGAATTGAAAATTACAAGGAGCAGGAGGAATGGGTAGTGTTAAAAATTGTCAGACCAATGCATTTCAAATTAAGTCTGGTAGAATATGAAACAGTGAAGGTGAAATACCATTTGCAATAGAAAAGCAGAAGGAAATGAGAGAAAACCTGAATAAGCGATGAAATAATCACATCTGACACACAGCTGTATGCTGTTGAGGGTAAAATGATTCAAAGGATCATAGTTGAGCAGTAATGATCTAAAGTCCACTTCTGCTGAAGTCAGTGAAGACACTGCTGCTGACTTTACCAAGATAAGGATTATACAGCTCACAGTTTGAAGGCCAAGTCCCAGACATCTTTAAACTGATAACCTTGGAAAAAGATCCCTTGTCCATTTAAATCATCTTGAATTCAAGGACTTTGGATTAATTTTGCCAGCCTGCTCCAGCTGGGATGCAGTCATCAGTGGATAAAATGACCATGGGAAAGCGTGTTGAAGGGAAAGAAATTCATGATGGAACACAGTTTTAATTGTACTTAGTTGAACATTTCTTACTGATGCTGAGTATTATTTTCTCATACTGCAACTACTGTTATGAACAATGAGGAAAAAGAACACTTGATCTGGTCATAAAGGCTGCTGAATTTCATATCGAAAAGAGCTTCAAGAGAGGCTCTGGACTCCAGATGAGCACTGTATGTGTGTGAGAAAGAATCCTTTGTGTCCACTGAAGATATAATCCTGAATTTAATCAGTTTTCCTTTGCAGCTATGTACCTTAAACACGGCACATAGCTTTGCCATCAGGCTGTCCTTTCCATCAACAACTCAGGCTTCCCTTGAACAAAATATTTGACCTTCAAGTCCTAAAATCCATTCCTCTCCCAGTTTCTTGTCATACATTCCCCAACGCTCATAAGCTATAAATAGAGATAGATGGAGAGAAAAATAAAGACTCTCATTCCCTTGAAACCTTTTTGGCCAGAAGAACTTTGCTGCAGGAAGCAATGGAAGCATGATAACTATTTTGCTTTTAAAAACATTTGAGTTTGCTCCACCTAAGCAAGGCCAGCTGATGTGTAAGGCAGTCAGCTATTTTAGTACTGTCATGGAATTGGCCAAGGAGTTGCTGAAATACTAATTCCTTTTGACAGGAGCCCTGTAAGTTAACTCCAGACAATTACCTCTGGAACTTCCCAAAAGACAGACTTCAAACATGGCAAATTTTATGTACATCCAGGAAGGCACAGAGAAGGCGACTGTTTATTGTATAATATTGCCAGTTTCAGGGATGCACAGAGGTTACTGGAGACAGGCCATTTTCAGACCCAGGTACTCACTGTCAGGAGGAGACTTGTGTTGAAAGTGTGCTGTGGGGGATTGTTCCAAAGAGCTGACGCTTGTCCTGTGAAACGTCTCTGATCTCTGACTATGCTGCAAATAGTTCTGATAGTGCAGATTTCTGTCCTCCACGCAATTTCAGTGAGAAAAACAGAACTTTTCTGTGCATATATGGCTATATACAGGTTGACTGTATTTCAATTAACAAAGCTGCTACGTGAAAGATAAATTGTAATTTTCAGGAAACTTAAATTACATGTAATTTACAGGTAATTTAAATTATGTAAGTCTCCATTCTAATGCAAACCTCTTCTTTGAAAGCAAGAGTTAAACAAACATGCAGATCAACTGCTAGATCTGTATTACTGTTGATGGTTTTCAACTATTTTGTACTTAACAACTTAAATGCAGGAGGTGAAATACAAGGCTTTTGTTCTTCAAAAAAAGGACCTGCATGATGTTTGGTCATCATATTTTCCCAGCTTTGCAAAAGAAAAGAATAATCTGTCAGCTTTTGGACTGGGTCATCAGCCAGTTGGACTAGCACAGATCCCTCAGAACAAATACTGTTTATTTGTTTTGGAAAATGAATTAAAAATGACTCAGTACTTTTTACCAAAAGAAATAATGAGTCCTACAATGTAGTAATTCAGACAGGTCAAAAAGCCATTTCAGACAGGTCAAAAAGCACCTTTTGGTTGCATCTAAGTGAGCCTGAACATACCCCCTTTGCTTTTCAAACCAGGGCAGCAGCATTTGTGTATGAACAAAGCACACCCATACAATGAGTCAGCTGGTTGAGCTGGACTAGTTATCTGAATATTTTTGTGTTAAACTCTTGCTCGCTGAATGGGTGGGCCTGTGAGCTTGTTACTGTCATCCCTGCCCGGACTTCCTGCGTCCCGAATTCCGCGGGATTCCGTGCGGGATGCCAGGACAGCTTTCGCCACCAGATGTCCCCAGGGCAGTGCAGAAGCGGGGGTGGGCAGGTGTGGCAGATGCGAGACTGCAAATCCCAGGGTGTGACACACGGACAGTTCGATGGACGTGCTTCGATTGAAGTTATTAGGGCAAAACCTCCTGGGATGCACCTCACACACTACGCTAAACCTGGAATACTTCTCAAGGTTTAGAGTGAGGGTTCCCTTGCTCTGTGAACAGCCACCACCACTTGTTTGCAACACCCTCCACCACAGCTTTGTGGACGGACAAGTTAGAAAGCTAAACCAAGCCCCCTGCTTCCAGGGCTGACAGGGATACCTTGGTGCTGCTCAGAGTACATTGCTTAATCAGGACTACTGCCCATAAGCCAAGGTTGGGAATGACTGGACCAACACCTGTATTTTCAGAGCTCTGGGAACAGCCCAGGAAGACCGCAGATGGTGGCAGAAAACCATAATAAGGCAAAACAGGTGAGAATTTAAAACCAATCCAAAACAGTAAGTTTTTTCTACTATCTTTTCAAACATGAAAGTTAAAAGACATCATCCAAGGCTGTGTGTGCAGAGAGCACCGGGGTGCAGAACTCACAAGGAGAAACACTATGCTCAGACAAGGAACCAAAAGTCTTCTTCCCCTTGAGGCATCAGGATACTGGGACTACCAGAACTGCGGAGACAAGAATGGAGATTGCCCCCAGAATGAAGACAGCAGCTCAGTGGTGTTCTCCACCACCCCAAGCTCAGCATTTCCCCTCACAGGCCTTACACAGTTCATGTGTGTGACCTGTCATGCTTCTCAGCAAAATTGACACCTTGGCATTCACAGCTTCAGCTTCTCAGGAATGCTGGGAATGCTCCACTGTGGAGGTGAGCATTCGAAGACAAGAGTTGGTCACTGCAGGTGGAGTACTGCTCCACGGATAACACTTCCTACAGTGTTATCCATGGGTTTTGCATGCTGTGGTCAAGCATGTGGTCCATGCTGTCCTGATTATGGATTACAAGTGTTGGTGTGCTGATGGAACACCTCCCAAGCTGGGTAATTGACTCACTTTTGGGTCTCTTTCATCAGGATCTTGACCACAGCACACAAAACCCATATGGTCCTACTCTGCACAGCGATCTTCAGGTTCACATCTGTCTCAGTCAACATCAAGATGACCCCTCCCTTCTTAAATCATGTGTGTGATTCCCTTTGTGCCTTTGTTTCATATTTTGCAGGGTGACACTCTTGCCTGCCTCCCAACAGTTCTACCTTGTTAGAGCTACCAAGATTGAATGTCTCACAGGCAAGGTAATTTCATTCTTTTCAAAATAATTACAGCATTGTTACTTTGTAACGTGAATGTCAAAGGAGATAAGGGAAAATAACCATGGGAAGGTGGAAAGAACAATTTAATTCAGCAGGCAATTAAGTATCTACTAGTCATGATGTGGACAAAGGGTTTGCCGTGACTCAACAAGTGATAGCTCATCAGCTCAAACACACTTAACTAGGAAGATGCACAAAAAAAACCAGAGTAGGTTAGTTTAATCTGTTTTTTTGGTTAAAGACTATTTTGGATAATGACTGGTAGCAGAGAGAAAGGGTAAAATGAGAACAGTTGTGTATGTTGATGGAAGTAGCATGACTTTATTACGAACAGAGAAAATATTAAGAATGCACGTGCCTTACAAAGAGGAAGACTTTCTAAAGAAGGCTTAGGCATTTGGCTTTGGTCCATGCCAGTGGGAATTGTGGATGTCATTTCCCACTTGGAATGCTTCTTCTCTCTCCAAACCCTGTAAGTATCAAGACGTTCACAATAAAGTGTAGCCAGGAATTACTATGGCAAGCACACCCACAGAGGCTTGTAAACACATGTTGGGAAAGCCCTGACTAGAGTACTTACAAGACAGAATGCAACCACTCAAAGAAGATTTCATGGCTGAGGAAATAAAGGCTTTAAAATGTGCCCAAACATCATGTACAGAAGCGACTGTAATGGCTCTGCAGAACTGTTCTTCCCCTTGCCTAATTTTTTTCTAAAAGCAGAAGCACATGCAAACCCAGAACCCAGCACCTCTTCTCACCTGTGATGCTCTGTGCTGAATCTCCAGGCCAAGATTATCACAGCAGCTTTGGAAATTTGCACACCCAAGGGGAATGAAACATCAGATGTGCTCTGAATCTTTCCAAGCATCCTCTGTTAAGTGCTCAGACCAAAGCTTTAAACAAGCATAGATGCATCCAGAGCCTTCAGTGCACTGCCAATGCCTAAATACAGAGCTGGAAACAGGATCTGCATTTTCCAATCTTGCTACTGACAGTACACCTTAAATGTTTTTGGGGCACGTGGGGACAATATTTTTGCTAGGGGAATGCCACCATGGTTGGTAATGGTCATTCAAACTTTCTCACGGTTGATCTGTAATTAATTTGGCAGAGAGTCCTGGCAGATGGCAGAACTGTTCACATCAAGCTCTCCAGACAACAGCAGCATTCAGGCCATTTCACAGGTTACCTTGGAGTGCCCGACCCAGCTCTTCGTGCTGAACTGTCCTGTATTTATTGGCTGTCTGAAAACTTCTGCACACCCACCCACCAGTCACAATAATACGAAGTAAAATAGCATCAAGCAAGTAAAGGAGAGGTTTTTACTCTTTTAGAATCATTTAGGTTGGAAAAGACCTCTAAGATCATCAGATCCAATTGTATAGTCCAACCTTCACAGATTTGGTAAACATTACAAGAGAAATGTAACAAAATGTAAGGTGTTCTAACTAGATCCAAGAGAGCAGTGCAGAGTGACCCATGGCTTTTCACTGTCCATATCCAGGCCAATCTCATGCTCAGCTAATGCTAAACACAGCTCCCAGCCATGACTCCAAGGAAAACATTTACCAGGTTTTACAGCTTTTCCTATCACACAAGTCATAGCCCCGGGAACCACCAGGTAATACCTTTAAGTGGAGCCCCAAAAATAACAAAATTTCCCTGCTGATGTTCCTCCTGGTTGCTGAAGCAGAAGCTTAGCACTGCACCCGTGCCCATTTCAAGACTTCCTGTATTGCTTTGTTTTTCAAGAGTGTTTGTGTTTCCATAACACTGAGCACAAGCCAGATAAACAAAGTGGCTTTTCGCACTTGCTTGAGATGCTCTGTTCTCACAAAACGAGAAGCTAAATGGCATAAGTTCCTGCAAGTTTTTTTAAAAATCAATATCCTCTCCCTATTAATTGCACTTATGTCATAGGCTTGAACAGGTACTTTTAGCATCAGCTTAACACTGGAAGGCAAGAAGGACATGACTGTTAGAAATAAGACTAAAACATTCTCCTTTTTTTGGACTGAAACTTTTTGAGGCACTCCAACGGGAGAACAATGTTTATTTTAACGTGGCTGACATCAGAATGTAACAAAACCTCTTTTATGACCAGAGTATAGAAATAAAACTCTTATCTTCAACCTAAACAGCAAGGCAAGCCATCGGTAATATTAGCACATGACCACAACCTGATAGATAAGAATTTCTCTCCCCACCATCGAAGCTTTCAAAACCCTCTATCATCACAGAAAATTTCCAACTGTAGTATGATGAGTCTTAAAGAAAAATTTTGTCTCAGGAGAAAAAAAAAAAGTGGGTGCTTTTTATACACAGAGCAGGTATTTGCTGAAACTCTTCATTAAACTCAAAGTCTGCTTTCTGAATGAGATGACAGCTTCAAAGAAAATTTCCTGTCAATACCTAAGCAAATGGATTGAAAGTAACTGAGGAAATTACTTTTTTCCAAAAAGTATTCATTTTGTTAAAGTGTTTGACCATTTCCCATGATGAATTAAATAACAGTTTTTCATAAGCAATAATACTTCCAATTAAAATAAGGGGGGAAATAATTTTCACCCCTGAAAAATAAATTTTTTCAACAAAATAGCTTTATTTGCTTTCTCTGCTCAGACTTAAAACCAATATAATCTTCTTGAAAAATACGTTTCCTTGCAGTCGAACCCATTTCCAGCTGGAAGAAAGCCCTCAGACAAAGGAGCTGTGCTTAACACTAATAATTAATGCATCTAAAATACCCTTTCAGCTGAAAGCATTCTACACATAATGAACTGCACAGAGGCAAGAGAAGGACTTTTGTTTTGTAAGAGAGGACACACTAACAAAACAAGTGCCCACCTTTCAGAAGCAAATAACCACTGCTGCTGCAACACAGCATCAGCCCAGCTGCCTCTCCAGCCCAGGAGCCTTTTGTTTCCCTGGCAGGGAAGATGCTATGGTCATGGAAGGTGGGTGAAACCAATCCTTCGTGCTCCAGATGTGCTGATCCCTGTGATTTCCCAAAAAGACTGTCAGCGCCTTTCCCTGGGTGGCTGGGTCTGCCAAGAGAATATTGGAGAACAGGTCAATGCACTCATATGGCCATAAACCAGAAGAGAAGGAGTCCCACCCAACGTGAGGAGTAATTTCTTTCCATTGAGGGTGGCAAAGCACTGTGACAGCTGCCCAAGGAGGGCGTGGAGTCTCCCTGCCTGGAGACATTCCAACCCCACCTGCTCCAGGTGACCCTGCTTTGGTAGGGGATTGGTCTGCGTGGTCTCCAGAGGTCCCTTCCAGCCTCAGCCATTCTGTGATTTTCTAAAAATACTCTCCCACCATCTAACAAAACTCTGTGAGGCCTGCCTGAGTCAGAACTGGTGTCTAACTGCTTCCCATTTCTAGCACTTCTACCACAGGCAATGAGTTTCCACAGCTTAATTATACATTGTGCAACCTAAGTGGCTTTTCTTTGTTTGTTTGTTTGTTTGTTTGCTCAGGGTCCATTACTTACCAGTTGCACTTGAAATTGCTGTGCTACACAAAAATCATTCTAAGTGCATCACGGTCAAGTTGATTTTACAGACTTTGTGATGGGCAGTGTTCTCCTCTTTCTTCTGCTTGTCTTGAGCCAGCAGTCTTGACCTACTGAGTCAGTCACTCTCTGTGCCAAAGCCAACCCATAACTTTTACCAGTTTTCTTGTTCTTTCCTTTCAAAATAAAGATGATCTAGTAGGTTCACTGGTCTGATGCCCCTGGATGAGCAGTAAGAAACCCACACCAGAGATTGTTAAATTCTGTGTTGCCTGACATGACTACTTCACTGCAGGACTAGAAGCCAGAATGCATTTAACCAGGAGTATCATTTTCAATACCCTCCTTCATTTTCTTTCTTGCATTAATGAAGTGCTCAGACCCCACTCTTCTTCACATTGTTTCACCCTGGGTTTAAAAAAAAAAAAGTTAAAAATCAGCACTGTTTAAAGGTATCAGAAGCACATTCTCATCAATAACTTGAAATGCCTGGTCACAATCTTGTAGTTCATGCTGCTAACGTATCCCCAGGGGTCTTACCCAGCTTGACCTTAATAATTTCTTTTCCTTACAGCATTGATGCTCTGATTTCATGGACATCCATACAGACCAGGTACAGACTCAGGAATGCAGCATGTCACCTCTCAGGTCAGCAACAATGAGGCTGTACTGGTGTTGGAACCATATTCGCACTTAGTTTCTGACAACAGTCTGGGTTCCCTTCTCTTGCTGTAATGTGTAATAAGATGCTGCACAGCATTCCCAGGAGTTACTCCACTTTGTCCTGACTCCCTGTGTTCTGGCTTCAGCTTGGTCTGAACCTCATTAACCTTGTGCTCCATTCCATTTGCATCTGAGGACAAGAACACCATCACATCAATGCATGATTTGGAAGCTTGGTTCCTGTGTCTGTATACAGCAGATACTCTCGATAGCAAAGCCTGGGTTTGTTTTCTGAAAATTCACCGTTTTCCCGAAGTATTAGCACTAATTTTTTATTGGGTTTTGGTAAACCCTTTAGCATTTGGCATCTGTATCTTCTTGCTTAATAGACACCAGCCTCTAAACTTTGGTTTTTTAACAGCCTTTGTGTTCCAGCTTCTTCTAAACTCAGTTATGATCCAATTCCTGCCAAACATACTCAAATAAAACTTCAGTCTGATATAAGCAGGAGATTTAGGTAAAGACAAAGGAAGGAAAAAATCACCAACACATTTGATTTCTAAGGAACTACTATTTTGGCAAGACAGTTCTAAACACCAGCCAGCTACAGGATATCTGGATCCCACTTTGGAGAGATGGATTCAGAAGAATCCAACCTGATCCTGAACTTTTTAATCCATAACATCCAGAATAAATATAAAGCACATGTGTACTAGTTGCAGGAGAAGATACCCAAATTATTGGAACATTAGTTATTTGACTCCAAATTCCAACACTGCTTCAGTCCCAGCAGTTAGAAGTCTCGGGTAGGATGAGTGTGACTCCCAGAGAAGCATCTGAATGATCAGACAGGAGAGTTTTCCTTAACATTCACCTGCTACACTGAACTAAAGGCGACTAAAAATACATTGGGTAATTGAACTGCAGCCAAAGAACAGGCCCCAGCTGCCCAGAGAGATGGGTCTCGCTCCCACGCCCTGCTCTTTCCCTCAGCTCAGCCTGAAAATTTCAAATAAAGCACTCAGCCTCTCTCTCTCCTGCTGTTTTAAGCCTCCCGGAGCTAGAAAGCAAACACCAGGGAACAACTGCCTCCCTTTGCAGGAAAACAGCTCACTTTGGGAGAGTCAGAACCAGGCTTTGGTGCATGATGGGTGGCAGGTAAGTAAAAAGAGCAAAGTTTTCACACAAACAACATTTGAACTGCAGAAGTCACTCGTGTGACAAAGCAGTTGCCATGAAACTGTACCCTCTTCAATATAAAACTAACTTCTTCACCTTGGATTTTTCTGACATTCTGCCACGGCAATAGAACCATGTAAGTTTGTATCTTCATCTTGCTCAGTGTAATCTAATTGTTAAGTGCCTTAAAGGTATTCTCAAATTCCACTGAAAGACACTCAAAAATACTTCCATGTAATTCCTAAACACCCCAGGACCATAAATGGGTATTATTTTCAGAAAACAGAATGTGTGCCAAAAAGCTTTAGATCAAAGTATCTTCTAGTAGTTTTATTCCAAATTTGGCCGTGAAAAAGTCCAACTTAAAAACCAAAACCATCTAATCTAGCCTTGACATTCAACTGTCTGATAACAGTCTTCTTCTAAGGGGGAGGAGAAAATTTGACCAAACTGAAGGTGACTCTGATTGAAATGACTACCACTAGAAAAATTTGTATCTAATTTATTGTGGAAAAATGTGCCAGAGAGCTTGATAAAATTTCAGCCAAGGACAACAAAGTAGACGCACGTTTCTTTCTTTTAGAGGCATGTTTCTTCCTTTTTTGCCCTTTAGTTCCTTTCACAAGAACTACACGGCACTGGCAGTATCAGCTTCCTGTAAGGCTGCCTCAACCCCTCAGAAAACACGTTTCCACAACACTGATGAGGCCTTTTGTCATAGAATCAAAGAATCACAGAATAGTTTGGGTTGGAAGGGTCCTTTAAAGGCCATCTAGTCTAACTCACATGCAATAAGCAGGGACATTTTTGACTAGATCAGCACCTCATCCAACCTGAAATTGAATGTTTCCAGGGATAGGGCATCTAACACTTCTCTGGGTAACTTGGTACAGTGTTTCACCACCCTCAACATAATTTCTTCCTCATATTATCTGATTCAACCCTTCTTCAGCTTAAAAGCATTACCCCTTGTCCTATCACTACAGCCCTGCTAAAACGTCTGTTCCCATCTTTCTCATAAGCCCCCTTTAGGTATTGCAAGGCTGCTATGAGGTCTCCAGGGAGCCTTTGGCCCCAATTCTCTCAGCCTGCCTCCACAGGAGAGCTGCTCCAGCCCTCTAATCATTTTTGTGACTCATTCCAACAGGTCCGTGTCTTTCCTGCACTGGGGACCCCACAACTGGAGGCAGCTCTGCAGGTGGGGTCTCACCTGAGCAGGGCAGAGGGGCAGAATCCCTCTTTCCTTGCTGCCCATGAGCTGTGAGATGAGCTCAGGATGTGTTTGGCCAGAGGCTGGGTCATGTCCAGCCTCCCACCCACCAGCAATTATTGACACCAGGGGTTGTGCAACCCAGCTGCAGGTTGCTGTGCATAATCTGTTTATCACACAAGATTGCAGCAGTTTTTATTTGGGATGTCATTTTGATCACCACATTCTACTTTCTGACTGTAGATAAAGCCCACTGGCAGATCAGTTGCAATAGGCTGTTCTTGCCTGGGAATATTAATGTATTTCTCTGTCAGCCTTCATATTACTATCTATTCCTTGCTGAACGATTTCACACATTTCACAAAAGGCTTTTGATTGCTTAACAGAGCAGTTTTATCAGAACAAATGCAAATTACTATTTACAACACATTTTTGATTCTCATCTTGGCGTCAAATGCTGTTTCTCTGTTGCTACTCATTTTAAGGCTTCACTTAGACCTTAGAAATGAGGATTCACCTTATAAATTAAGAGTATTCACTCTGAGTAAATTTTGCATTCACTGTCTAGACTGTTGGAAGATGTTAGATTTCAGCACTGCCCTTATACTGAGCAGATTCAGATTCCTACAGAAGACAGATGTTTGGAATTCTTGAACAACTGTGTCTTGCCTAATAATACACTGAAGAATCATGTTTCAGATGATGGTGCTGCTTGCGCGACATCCTCCTATCTCCACTTTTTTCCAATAAAATGAAATGGAGAAAAAACAGAAGAGTAAAGCAAATAGCATTTATTGTCTAAAGAAACTTCGGTTCTGATCCTGAAGCAAATTTTAAGGTATTTCTTTTTACAGACACTGGTTGTACTTAATAGAAATTACTCAGAACAGCAATTGGATTAATCAGGAATATGCCCTTCTAGCCCAAGAACTGAGCTGATAAAGCAACTACTGAACGACTTAGTTTATATAGGCACAAGGCAGCTTCTTCTAATTTTACCAGGTTAATGACAAAATTAGATACAGACAACTAGTTCACGTGTGCAGCTGTGCTGAATCCGACACACTTTACCAGAACGGTTATAAGGAATTGTTAATAAAATTCTCACACAGAGACATTTACCAGAGATACAGAACGATCAGAACAAAAGCTGGGAATTGTTTATTTAAGGCATCCTGGACACATTGTATTAATGTCTCCTACAGAATTCAGGTTAAACCCTGAGCAACTGGTTATCTTTTTCTGTGTTATGAAACGTAGTTCTCAGAACATTTGCATGTAGCTATTCAGTATGAAGCTCTTTTGAGCACCCATCATCCTTCAGCAGCCTGTGATACCTTTAAACACAAAGTTTTGTTTTCATGGTGCTTAAAACAGGATTTCTGTCGGCATAACTTGCATTCTGTTTCACAACAATATACATTTTTGTGTGTTATATATTACTTTTAAGGTGTTCAGACAAGAAAACATTTTTTAAACATTTTTAAACATTTTTAATATTGTTGTCTTTAACTCTGAAAATGAATACAAACCAACATATTTATCCCCTCTATTTGTAAACTTGCGAAAATCTTAGTCTAAGCATATTTTCACATTGACGTGGGCTAGGAATAGCCAGTTTTCAGGCAGAATTTCACTGATGTGCAACATGGTTCCATACCACAATCCCATTCTGTCCTGTGAATGTGATCTAGAATACACAGTAACACCTATTCAAACATCCAAAACTTTAAAAAATCATGGACAGGCAGCACGTGCTGGTGTTGCTTGATAACTAGCTGGTTGTTAACTAGTTAATTGGCAGCTTCAAGTTAATCCATGACATCAAACTACAAAAAAATGAGACACCAAGTGAAATACTCCAAGCATTTATAACTGAACACTAAGTTTCAGTGTCATATGTAAGGAATATGACTGCTACTTTGTCCAAAGGGTTTGGGGTGTTTTGTTTCAATTCTTAAAGAAAATAGCAATTTTAGCTTTCAAGGTACAGCACATTTGCAATGAAGTTGGACTTCAAACTGAGTTCAGTGCTGTTGGTCATCACCATGGAAATGTGATTAGACAGGCACAAGAAATTTCTTTGGTACTTCTATTTTTCTTTTCTCTAAGCGCAGCATTGGTGACAGCTTTTCTAAATTTAGAGATGCACCTGGAACTAGAACTTTGTCTTTTCAAATCAGATCTCCCTCCACATTCTCTTTGGCATCCCTGCACAAAGATTAACCTAACCCCTCTTTGCTGAACAATACTCTTCAAAGCAGCACCCTCTGAAGAAAATAAGTATAATTTTGTAAAAGTAGTTTATTCTAAAAATTGGCACATCAATGAAAAGACTCCTCTGAAAAGATTCTATTCTTATGTATTGTAACATCTCTAAAATGCCCAAGTTCTCAGTTATGAAGTGTATGCCACTTTAAACTGCTTCACATCTTGAGCAAAAAAAGATGCAACAAGCGGAAAGCAGCAAGGTTTCAGCAAATGCTAATAAAAACTTCCAGTGCTTCTGACATTAAAGAATGGTTTAGGTCAGAACAGACCTTTAAGATCATCAAGTCAAGCATCAACCCAGCATGGCTACGGCCAACACTAAACCATATCCCCATGTGTGACATCTACATGTCCTTCTAAATCCCTCCAAGGATGTTTACTCCATCACCTCCCTGGACAGCCTGTTACAATGGTTTTCAACCTTTTCTGTGAAGAAATTCTTCCTGATATCCAAACTAAACCTCACCTGGCACTGCTTGAGGCCATTTCCTCTTATCCTGTCCCTTGTTCCATGGGAGCAGAACCTGACATCCCCAGCTGCCCCCTCCTGTCAGGGAGTTGTGCAGAGCCACAAGGGCCCCCCTGAGCCTCCTTTTCTCCAGGCTGAGCCCCTTTCCCAGCTCCCTCAGCCGCTCCTGGGGCTCCAGACCCTTCCCCAGCTCTGTTCCCTTCTCTGGACTTGTTGGTCTTTGATGTTGTGAGGGGCCCAGAAGTGGACACAGCACTCGAGGTGTGGCCTCAGCAGTGCCCAGCACAGGGACAGTCACTGCCCTGCTCCTGCTGCCACACCACGGCTGGCACAGCCCAGGGACCATTGACCTTCTTGCCCACCTGGGCACCCCTGGGCTCGTGTCCAGCTGCTGTCACCAGCACCCCCAGGGCCTTTTCCAGACACTTTTCCCCCAGCCTGGGGCTGTAGAGGGTTGTTGTGACCCGAGGGCAGGACCCAGCACTTCCCCTGGTTGTACCTCACCCCTCTGGCCTCATCCCATGGATCCAGCCTGGCCAGATCCCTCTGCAGAGCCCTCCCCAGCACATCCACACTCCCACCCAGCTCCGTGCTGTCAGACACCGACCGAGGGCCCTCGATCCCCTCATCCAGACCTTTGGTGATGTTAACCAGGCCTGGCCCAGCTCTGATCCCATGGGAACCCAGCCCCAGCTGGATGTCCCTCCATTCCCCACCTCTCCCTGGCCCTGCCCTCAGCCAGCTCTTCCCCCCGAGAACAGGGCCCTGGCCATGAGCAGCCAGTTTCTCCAGGAGATGCTGTGGGAGAAGGTGTCAAAGGCTTTGTAGAGTGCAGGGGGACACATCCTCAGCCTTCCCCTCAGCCCCGAGCAGGTCACAGGAGGAGATCATTTTGGCCAGGCAGGACCTGCCTCTCCTAAGCCCAGGCTGGCTGGGCCTGATCCCTGCTTGTCCTGTACCTGGTGCTGATGGCACTGCAGGTGATCTGCTCCATGCCCTCCCTGGCACTGAGGGCAGGGGACAGGCCTGTAATTCCCTGGATCCTCCTTCTGACCTTTCCTGTAGATGTGTGTCCCATTTGCCAGCCTCCAGTGAACTGGGACCTCCCCAGTTTGCCTGGACTGCTGGTAATGATTGGAAGTGGCTCAGCGAGCTCTCTGCCAGCTCCCTCAGAACCCCTGGGTGGATCCCACCCCACCACTTGGGAGTGTCCAGCTGGTGTAGCAGCTCACTGACCATTCCCTCATGGATTATGGGGGCAACATTCTGCTCCCATCCCTGTCTTGCAGCTCAGGGTGCTGAGCTAAACAAGGTAAATGTACCATCCAGTAATCTTCTCTCTAATGAAGTTTGTCTGTGAAAAGAAAAAAGTGCACATGCTTGGATAAAAATGCAGGCAAAAATGTCTAGTCCCAGATGAACCAGAAGGTAACTATAAACCACTTGTAAAACACCAATGTGCCATAAAACACCTACCTCTCAAATGCTTGCAAATAAAGAGTCCAAGTAAGCCAACAGCAAAAATACCAAAATATTTCTACTTGCTAACTGTAAAGATTTTTTTTAAGTGCCAGATAATTTACTCTCATTTTAAAAAATAGAAAAATATTGAAAAATATTTACTTAAGGAAATTCAGAAAATCTAGACCAGTACAATGTGAACTACAACAATAATTCAGTTATTTTTCTAGTTAAAGGCATTAATTCGGTACATTTTTAAGGTTTTACACAGTGCAATGTGATTAAGCCTTACTTAATGACTTTCTTATTTGGGACGTGCTACAGTGAACACCTGACAGTGCAAATCAGGGTTAGCAAAATGAAACATCAGAACTGGGAGACAGGAAGATGTGAAACAAGTGATATAGTGGGAAAAAAAA
This sequence comes from Pachycephala philippinensis, assembly GCA_013397055.1. Taxonomy (NCBI): domain Eukaryota; kingdom Metazoa; phylum Chordata; class Aves; order Passeriformes; genus Pachycephala; species Pachycephala philippinensis. Next base: position 82,944 of record VWZT01012687.1, on the reverse strand, counting down.
TAACAAATATGATTGTCACATTTTTGAAACTATGTTTTTAACATATAAGCATTTGAAGTTACCATAAATACAAAAATTAGTAAACTTTTAACCACTATAAAAGTTTGTAGTTTTAACTTACAAATCCAACATGTGCATTTACACAGAGCTTACATAAAACATTCCAAAAAGGCAAACCACAACACAGCCCTGTTCTCGTTTCCTCAGAGAAATTCCAGCCTAATCTGGAAGACAAACATCTTCAAGAGTCATGACCATCACAAGGATTTTAAGTCACTTATTCTGTTTTCTTTGCTTGTTTTTTCTTAGCACTCTCTTGGTGCTGCTCAGAAGGCTGGTCACAGACTGAAGCGCCGTTGGAAGATGTGGCACCTTCACCCTTCACTTTGGAAGGTGTCTTTCGAGAGCCAAAAAAGATTTGGCCCAATGCAGCCTCAAAGGGAGCAAGTGGAGAAGTTGCACATCCTGTCAACATCATTTTTACCTACGAAGAACAAGGATCAAGTTACAATAAAAGTTGTGATGGCTTCACAGATAAACAACTTCAAAGCTGAATGGGTGAATGGCATTTTTAACTTTCTACACAAGGGTGAGGCCATGCCACCAGTTAACAGAAGTCTGCTCATTTTAGCTGAAATTGGTCAAAGAATGCTTTACTTGCTGACCAACACTTCACACAGCTATGAAGGGGATTCTTCATCAGGAGCTGCAGCAACAGGACAAGGGGGAATGGGTACAAATTGAAAGAGGGGAAATTTAAGGTGGATACTAGGAAGAAATTCTTTAAGGTGAGGGTGGTGAGATACAGGCTGCCCTGAGATGTTGTAGACATCCCAACCCTGAAAATGTTCAAGACCAGGTTGGATAAAGCCTTGACAAACCTGGCCTAATAGAAGATGCCTCTGCCCATGGCAGGAGGATGGAACTGGATGATCTTTGATGTCCCTTCCAGCCCTTAACATTGTATGACTCTGTGATTCTATGAGCTATACACAAACAACGTGCACAAAAAACCTCTCTGTAAGATTAATCATCCTAAGCGTAAATCACATTTAATGCCATGCAACTAAGGTGAAGAACAACTTTTATGTGTAAGTTTTGTGCCTTGTTCAAACCGAAAAACTGTAAACAGAGTGGCTTCCTCACATTTAAACTGAAAGAATGGAACGGGTAAGGACCTGAATGTACAGGTGCATAATGATATTTAATCAGAATTCCAAACAGCCACACTCATTCCATAAAGTTCAGAGATTCAGCTGGGCATCCCTTAGGACACATAACTTGGAATCAGGATTGAAAAAACTGTTAGATCCAGGTACTGAACAAGTTTATATTGCAACAGTTTCTATGGCTTTCAGAGACATGACAAGTTTCTAAGAGACACTATTAAAGGACTGTGCCAGATACATTTTTTCACTTTATTAGTTAAGTGGGTGCTTGAGTTCCTGACTGTCAGTACAACCATCGGTGTAAGGATTTAGTTACTTCAGTGCAGCCAGACAGCCAGCTTCTGTGGACACCTGCAATTTCTGACTTCCAGAATAACATTCCTTTCCTTCTCCATTCCCAGCATTCACAGTTCAACAATGCCTTTATCGGTTTAGATGGAGAATCAAGAACATAAGCTTCAAGTCTTGGCTCCCTAAAGTAACTTCTGCAGAATTAAACTTGTCAGCTCCTTCACGGAAAGGAGACTGGCAACCACCCTTCCACACATTCTCTGGTCTGTTCACCAGCAGCTCTGAAGCTCTTAAAATTGCCAGATATCTGCTAATAGAGATTAGGTTTTCTCATAAACTAGTAACCCAGAAGAAAGGCATCATCCTGGAAATGAACAAGACTGGAGGGACTGAAGACTTCCATAGAGAAGTAGTGTCTATTTTATTACAAAATAGTTACAACTACTTCAAAGTGGTTTTGGTATGCTTTCTCTTCCCACCCAAACACTTACTTTGTGAACACTTCAAGCCAGATGAGAATCCACCTGGCTTGTTTTACAAACCCACTGGCAACTGCACAGGTACACACAAAAGACAGAGAACAGGAGAGTTTCTTTCTACAAGAATAAGCTTTGTTTGAGATTACGGATATACAAGCCTCAAATATCAAATACTGAGTGCCAAAATTACTTTTCTCTTTTCCTCCCCGTCCCCCCCACACATTGACCAGTATTAGTAACAGAACAGGTCTTATGTTCTGCTCACGTATAGAACACTAACACATGACTTCAGCAGGAGCTGCCCTTCCCATCCAGAAGCATGCATTCTAAAAATTAAATAAAGTATTTTCTGTTATTTGGTTACTAGCAGCACTTTCAAATTCTTACCTTGAAGACAACAAGAAAGATGGTGTATAAAAACATAAGGTTGTGTTTTGCTATTGGCAAGTACTGTCTGCGTTGCAGGGTGAAAAGAACTGCTCCTATCAAAGTTACCTTCACAGGGCTAGAAATCAAACAAAGAATGTTAATTTCTCTTCTTTGCTCTACAGTGGAAGCTGACTGGAAAGCAATACATGTTCTTAGTGTGAAAAAGAATTATTTCTGAATAGAACTAATGAAAACTTGTGGTAACAGTGGTAAGATCCAAAATCCAGCTATAACTAAATTAAGATTTTCACTTTATATACTATTACTATGCTTTCTGTCCATACAGCATCAAGTCCAGCACTACTCTGCACACACAGCTGACTCCTATTTGACAAATCCTCCTCAAATTGATGCTTCTATTCAGACTTCATATGTCAGCTTGCTTCTCTTCTTCCTCTCCCAATGTATCTTATTGAAGAGTTAAATCACAGAGCTCACACTACTTGGACTAGACATAAAAACAGGTTCCTCTACTATACTCCAGGAGTTAGTTACTCCAAGGAGTTGCTGAAGGAGGTGAAGAGCAATATAGTCCAAGTCTTGGCCCACTCTAACACTCCAGCAGCTCTAGGGCTGTGTCAGCTTAGACCTGACTGGAGCCAGGCCTGTGTTACCAGGTTTTGTCAACACAGCTGTGCTAACATGAGACATGCAAAGATTTCCAATCTGTTTACAGCAACCTTTGTTGTGGTACTAAATCCTTTCCTCGGTATGCAGACAGAAAGCAGGAGATCTTTGGTCAGATCTTATCCAGTGGCCTGACTGGCAGAATTCTGTGCATTTCTTAATCTGCATGTGACACGTACAGGTGACATTCCTGTTATCACAGAGCATCTACTGTAGATCTGTTCTTCACTGTTTCTTCAGCAACCAAAAAACTCCATCAACTTCCTGCTCAAGAAGCCCAAAAGACGAACCTGTGTACACAGGCATCTCGTCCATTTGCAGGATGTTTGATCCGTTTAACTCTGTAACTTAGTTCAATTTAATGCTCTTAAGATTTATACACAAACAAAACTTTTAAAATCTTTTTTGAGTTACTTTGAGCCATTCTCACAGTGGTGAAGGAGAATATATGCAAGTGATGACAATCAGTAAGCACTGCTCTGGTGCTGCACCTGTAAAAACAGGTTTATTTGGGTCTACAGTGCCATTTTTGACAGTCATCCCTTCCTTCTGAAAGTTTACCTTCAAGACTACCATTTAGGCATCGACAAAAGAAAGAAAAATTCTAAATACTTAGAATTTCAGAAAAAGCCAACAACTCACACAATCCACAAAAAGTTGAAATATTGCCAAAGAGAGGGCTACAAATGTCTCTCCTGTTATTCTGTGTCTAGGAGTGGCTGCAGAAAAGCAAGATGGCTTTTTAAAAAAATAAAATTATTATTTTTAAAGACCTGACTGTAACCTGGGAAAGATCAAAAGTATTTTAGGAAATTATCACAGTGACCTTATCTTGACTTACAATAATAGCTTGTGGCTTTCCAGCCTGTTTCAATTCTCATTTTACAGAGAAAACCAGAAGGCATGTAATATTCCCCATTCTTTGCTTCTGCAAGAGAAGTAACTTTTCCCATCTTGCAGGTCATTTTTGCTATACTGAATAACCAATTTGTACCTTCTCAAATAATTGATGTCTTTGGAGGAAAATAGCACTGGCAGCAAAAGTAAGAGTGACAGTGTTCAAAGGAAGCCATCTTACTGATGCTCAGAACATACAGGAAAATTCACTTGTATATTTCTGGTACCACTGTACTTTCATTTTGGATAGAAGACCATGTCCCTGTAAGACAAACTGAGTCAATACTGCTTTCTAGCAACTCCCCACTAGCTCTTTAGAGCTTTCTGACAAGTTTTGTTGACTCTTCTTCCCATTTGCTGCTCTTGTGCTGTGAACATAAAATGATTAAAACATCTGCTAAAAGTACCAAAGACCATCATCCCATCTTTCACAGCTTACACACCAAAACAGAGTACAAATATGTCCTAACGCTATTTTTTTCTTGGCCTCAACCACTAAAAGTGAGCATCAACACAAGGAGTTAGCAAAACAACAGCTAACATGATGCAGTTCTTAAAAAAAAAACTTACTAAGACATCTTCAGGAGCTCATTGGTTTCAGGTTTCCACACTCCTCTCACCAGCTGCTCGAAGTTGGAAATCAGGCCACCACCAGCACCTGAAATTGCAGAGATTTATGGTAAGTTTCCACTGACTGCTACCACTACTATGCCATTGCTCCCAGAAAAACTCATGACACCAGGTGCTAAATGTGGCACCAAACCCCAGACTTAAAAAGACTTAATCCAACCTTTCATGCAAACAAGACTTGAACAATGGCCACAAAACCCCAGAGGTTGGGATACCCAGCAAGAACCTCAGGTCTACCTTTAAGTGACAGCATCTGAATGGATGCACTCATCACATTCACATGTGTTGCTTCCCACAGCAGCACAGAATCAAGCAGAAGCAAAAGCTGCACAACTGCTTTCTGAAGCGACCCTGATGGTGTGGCTGCAAATACAGCTGTCAGGAAGGTGGCTTCCAGAGTTCCTCCAAACAGCAGGCAGGCAAGAAGGGTCATCCCCATGTTTAGAACCAGGTAATGGTTACAACCCAAAAACCTAAGACAACCAGTTCTCTTCTTCAGCCTCATGCAAGGACACAGGTCTCAGGCGATAATGCTGCTGGAACGTTCAGCAGCAGCTACACAGAAGATTTACTTCTTTATTGTCATCAACTGCCCATCCTACAAGGTCTCCTAAGACCTTCTGAAGGGAACTTCCCTCAAAGTCCTTCAATGTCATCCTTAATCCAGGCAGAAAAACTGCAGCACAGGGTTTTTCCTTGAGGGGACATCAGACTGCATCAGCACAACCATGCCCAGCACAGCAACAGTTCTGCTGAGGGGCTAGACATTTAAACACCGCTCCAAAAAATCCCAAACCCTCAGAATAAGATGTTATGCACATTACCTCTGGCCCAGCCCACAGCCACCATGACAAGGCAGGCATCTTCGTAGACAACGTCTGCATGTGCAATGCCATCTGTGATCTTCCACGTCCTTGTCACTTCTTTCATTCCTGCCACCAGAACACGAAGAGGCAGAAAGGAAAAGCACCGGTAGAAAATGTCTTCTGGGCAGTAAAACACTAGATACCTGAAAAACATGAGAAAAAAACAACAAGCCACATCTTTGCTATGGAATTATCTTTTACTAATCTTTAAAGATATTTTTGGAATATGACTAGCAATGCCTGAAATACTACTGACAACTCAAAGTCCCGTGGTACGCATCTTGGAAAAAATTTGAGTAGCTTCTGAGCACGCTTGAGCTTTTGCACCAAAACCAAACACTACTGCCTCATTGTCCCAGGGAAGAATCCATTAAAGTCCATGAGAAACAGCTTTACATTTTTCCAACTCTTCTACACATCATATATCACATTTTTGTAATTCAAGTTATTAAAGTGGTGTCTGATTGACTTCATGTGGTTTGAGTTTATTCTGTGAGTTATTTTTCATTTAGTTCTGTGTAGGGGATTTTTTGGTTTTGTTGCTTTGTTTGGGGACTTTTTTTTTTAAATAAGATTACAACAGGGTGGTAAATTAAATGCTGACTCTGTGCTTCCAGAGTGTAGGTACATGGAATTATATAACTTTAGCAAGAATGCCTCCACTAGTTAGTGTCATGCTAGATGAAATGCATGGCTATTTTTAAACACACTTAACATCTTAGTACTCACCAATTCTAACTTTTCCAGCTCGCCAATTACAAGCACATTTCTTTATTCAAAGCACTGAAAGCACACTACGCAAAATTTAACAATATCTTTGATCAACTTGCTTTTAAAACCAAGTAAAGATGGCTAACAGTTAAATCCTAAAATGACAGTACATTTAAAAATATTAGATTATGTGGTGTTTTATTGTATCTCTTCAATAATAAACAAAATTCATTTCTCACTGGGACATTCACAAAAACCCAATCAAGATTAAGTATCTTGATTAAGTTATCTTAAGTAGATTATTTCAGCAGAGGAGTAAGAAGGTAAAAATTGCATAAGAGCAAAGAAAGTGTTTTTAAAAAAGGATAACTTTTTGTTTTCTTAAAAAAAAAAACAACAAAAAACAAAAACAAAAAAAAAACCACACTACCCCTTTGCTTTAAAGTTTTTGATCTCAATCCTGCCTACCAAGAATTTCTAAGGCCTTTCCCTTTATCTCCTATTGTAAAGCCAGATGCCTCTGTATGTAACCAGGCTTCAGCTGATATGAAGCCAAAGATGTAGAGAGAGAATGTATTTCAGAGGCTACTGCAAAGAGCCATCTAAGCCACCCACTCACCAGACAACTCACATCAGAATTCATTTACATCTGCAGAATGTGGGTTTAGGACCCTGAAGCGCTGGTTACAGGACTGAAGCTGGCACTGAAGGCCCACCACGGCATTTCTGCCTGCAATCTCTGCTAACAGTAGATGCCGCTGTTCTACAGACTATTTAGGAGCATTCCTCAAGCCCAGCACAACCCCACTCACTTTGCACTTGCTAGTGTGGCTTGGGGAATTTCACTTCTCGTGATCTGGGACCAGGAATTAAGGTCATTATACTCATGAAGAGGGAACTCTGTAAAGCTGGAAGCTTAAAATGTTTCATAACGCTCACAGCTCCTCACTAAAACCTCGTTTAATTTGCACAGCAAATCACATTTGACCATGGTGAGTTAAACAGAAATCCTATTCTCTTCAAGTGTGCTCCTAGCTCGTGTCACTTGACAAAAAAAGCAATCAGTCTGTCCGCATCAGACTAACAGAACCACAGGCAGGTTCTGTAGTCTCCGTTAATAATTCACTAATTAATATGTAGTATTCATTTCACCTATTTGTCTAAATTAAATATGTCATCTCCTATTGCAACACAAAGACCAGAAAACTAATACATACACATAGACAGAGAGAAACACTTGCTTTCAATTTAATGAATTTGCAATTGTAAAGCTTAAGGGGCTAGTGGAGCTAAAGGATTTTAAGCAGGCCAGACTCTCCAAATGAAGTGATTGAGCTTTCTAAATTCAAAACCCCACTGCTGCTCAGAATTTTTGTTAAGTTTGAAGTTTTCTTCAAAGATGACTTTCTGGAACAAATGAACTCCACTGGAAGGCCACATTTATACGAAAATAACTCCAGATTTTTTTTTTAAAACTCCAAAACAGGTCAAACTGCCACATACTTGATTCACTCATACCATTGAGCTACCACAACACCCACCCATTTGGGAAGAAGTGAAATACAGGAGAAGAAGTATGTGTCTAGTAGTAGAAACCGGAGGAAAGACGTGTCTTGGAACCCCAGCCACACGAAAAGTTCTAAATTTTTACATCAGCCAGGTTCTGGTCTTCAGGAGCTACTTCTGAAAAACTTGACTGCTTTTATGACTTACCTGTGTTCAGCAAATCAGCAACTGAATTCATTTTATTAAAAGGTAATGTTTTCAGCTGTTTGAATGACCAGGAATATTATAAAAACCTAAGGCAAGTCTAGTCTATCAACAGAGCATTTTGTGACACAACAGGCCATAAGAGTTGCTCTCTATTCCCACAGAACAGGATCTTACAGCTGCTGTGACACTCTGGATGAAGAGACAGCATCCAAACCCACAACACTTTCAGATCAAAATGCTGATTTATATGGAACCTTGATGGTATAGTATCAGTTTACAGCATATAGCTTCATTTGAGCCAATATTACTCATTCTACCCAATTTTTGGCTGCTTACCAGACTGAGGATGCCAGTAGAATATTTATGGTCTTTGCCAGAAATGCCACTGGAGGTTCACCGAGCATCAACGAAGACAAAACTGAGCCCCCAAAGCAATAAAGCATTGCACTAAACCAGCAGGCCAATGGACTTCGCACCGACACTTCCACAGCTCCTGTGGAAAAGAAAAACAAATGCATAAACAGAAATGAAAACTGGAGAGTAACATCATGTTTTAAAGGTCAGTACTTTTCAATTTAGTTCTTTCAGGTAATGAAAAATCCTCCAGCAATCGGCAGGCTGTCACAGAAAAATTTTCCAGAAATACAAACCTCAGGATACGGTGACTTTAACTTACACCTCCTAAACAGAAGTGAAAGGCTGGCAACGTGTCCTCTGAACATCTTTTGTGCACTAGTTTGTTACATCTGGCTACCAAGAAGAAAAAGCTTTCAGAGCATGGCAGCGAGGTCTTCTTGTTAACAGCCTGACACAGGGACACACTTGCTTTCAAATTTGTATTAAAAACACATAAGTGGCTTATCTAAACAGGATTGCTAACATTTGGAGGGTTATTCTAGGAATTCCATTTCTGTTTTTGAGTGTTCCAAGAATTCAAGGCAAGTTGTTTTCCTTTTTTTCCTCACAATACCCTGCTGTGATTGCTGGCCAAAATGAAAACAGCATCCAAGATAATTACCAAATAGTTTTCACCTGCACTCTTGAAGAGAAAGAAAAGGGTACCTTGAACTATAACAATAAATGTAAATTTCCCTCGTTATTAAAAGGTTGACAGTTTTGTTTATTTAATTATCTTTAAAATGAATTATCCTTTTAAAATGCAAGTGAACTATGTCAAAAAGAGTATTCAATATTAAAAGATTATACTGGGGGTAATAGGAAGCATTAACCATTTTCAGAGAAAAACAACATTTTACCAAAGCTAGAAACATCGTCAAGTAGTTGTTTTGACTATTTCCTTCCACTTCAAAAGTTCAGCGTTGCCAAAGCTTCCCCTCTACATTGGTGCTCAGCTCTGTTTGCCGGAACAAGTTTAATTTTCAGTAGTCCAAAGTCTGAAGTTCACAAAAGCACTAGTGTCTGCCCCGAAATGAAATTTGACATCTGTTCCCAATTCAGACTAGAAGCTTTGGTTTTTCTGGTATTTCTGTGGGAAAAGAAGCTTCTTACCCCAAGATGAGAGGCTCAAACATATAAAAGAGCATACAGCATTCTCAATACAATTCAGTAAATATATTAAAAAGATTGTTCCAGTTTGAGTGCTGGCATAGATATCAAATATTGCAGTACTATCTAAATTCCCATGTAACAGCCAATTTATAAAAATGAGCACTCCTAAGCATTACAGAATATCTGAATATAAAATAACATCTCTTGTATTTTTAACTATTTTGTAATTTATTTTTCCAACTGCAGTACCAGGTGCTCAAAGTAAGACACTTGCAAAATATTAATGGCTTGTGTTTACTACATTGGGAGTAGGTTTAAAATTAGATAGGTATCTGTTCTCTCTCCAAATCCATTCTCCTGCCTTTCAGCAATCACGAGCTTCTCCACACGTCCTCTTCCCCACAACTAGCAACAAGTGGTTTTCGGTTTTGAGGGCACATACAGGAATTACAACTATTATTACCAGATTGCCCTCTACGAGTAAGCTCCACAGAAATGAAGATAAATTTCTTCATTTTACAAGTAAATGGACAAGAGACTGAAAACTCTACTGCACTTCAAGATTTTTCTGTTGGTCAACATTCGAATTGGCTCAAATGCCAGTATTTAACAATTCATACCTGCTTTCTAACAAGGAATATACCCAACACAGAAGGCACTGAGGCACAAAACATTGATACTAATTTAAAGATCATCTTAGCATTGCTATCTAAATTATGACTGGGGTGTAACCTTTCAGAAGACAAACTCAGTTTTAAGTAGGTCACATGTTTTGATACAAAGTGGTCATTTATATTTGTCCTCTGATGCATCCTGGAAAATTAATGAGGCATCACACAACCATGCAATGGGGGATCTGCCAGAAGGCCACCAGCCCTGCAAAGGCACACTTTAGAAAGTTAAGGAAAGGTTTCGAAACACAAGGACTGATTTTGAATACAGTTTTAAATGTTGTTCCTGACCAATAGTTACATTAAAAAAAAAAAAAAAAAAAAAGGAAAAAAAAAAAGAAAAAAAAACCAAAAAACAAACAAACAGGCAAACAAACAAACAAAAAATCTGCTTTAAACTTTTCAGCATGTTCCAAATACACAATCAGGAATGCATACTACACACACACCTAAGGGAGCAAACCAGGAGGATTTATACAGGTTTTTCTAGTACCTCATTCAACCACATATAACCTCATTGGTTAAGATAAAGGATTTACAGAGTCAGACTTAAAAGAGCAAAACTATGCTTAAGAAATTACTTCTCTTCAAGTCACCTGAAACACATCATAGAAAAATGGCAAGAACAAACCGAATATGACACACTCTCAACCATCAACACCTTTTGCAGACCCTCCATCCCAAAAAAAGAAAACTGCCAGTTCTACAACTGGCTGGAGTTACAAGCAAGCAACTCCTAAGCCATCCTAAAAGCACAAATCAAGAACTCTTATTTTAAAACACACAGAAAGCAACAAGTTGGTTGTCACTGCTGTAGTTTGCCAGCAGTCACAATGAGCAAGAAAAGCCTGGCTAGAACTGGAAAAGTCCCAATTGGTGTGCACCCATCCACGATCCAAATGCCCACACCAAATCTGATTTTAAGCAGTGGGGGTGGGTTGGTATTTTAATGAGACAGTCAGCTGGGATAAAATAAACGTGGCTGTAACTTGAACACACACTTCTTACATCACCAGGCACTCAAAGCTATCCTGTTATTTCCCTGTCAAATATAGCTACTGTTGTAAGTTTCCAGAAAGAACATAAAGCCTAGACAGCGCTAATAGACAATAATATATCCGTACTGAGTATTCATAATAACTGCTATTTCAGCTGTGATTTAATACTCAGTTCAAGCCACTTGGGAAGTGAGAAACAGGCCAGCAGGCAGTCACCTGGATTACAGTTATTAATTCCAAGTATTAGAAAATACTCAAGAGTTCTGAACTATCCAGCTATTAAGCCGAGGAAAAAAAAAAACAGGAGCATGGATCTGAGCAGACGTCTGACAGCAATTCTACTTTCCATAAGTGTTGACTCAGTAAAGCTAAGCTGATGCAAAGCAGAGAGGCCTCTCATCCTGGTCTTTAGGTGCTCCCATTTCAGAGGAAAGTTTAAAGGTATTGCATGATAATGTCAGAAAGTCCCTTTTTAAATGGAACAGACACATTACACAATGCCACAGGCCAGCACCTGTTAAAAATTCTAGCAGTATTAACAAAGTTTGGTGAAGATTCTAGAATACATAAGCACTTTATACCAGTCCTCATGGTCTGTTAAGTGCATTTCCTCAGTGTAAAGTCAAAATTCACCTTGGAACATTTAGGAAAGGGGCAAAGAACAAGCTCTCACTACAGAAACAGTGCGGAGCCCTAGAAATCTGAGGCAAGCAGCAGCTCCCAAATTTGCACTATAATCCCAAAGCCAGCTTAGTTCCCTGTACAGTTATCACCTGGGATCCACAGTTACCATAAATATGTCCAAACCCACACCACAAGGAGTTTAATTCTAAACACTGAAACAAGGCCAGTCTCTACATTTGTGNAGAAAAACCAGGCGTGGGGTTAACAGCCACAGTGCATATTTTCTAGGAGAGAGCATGTGGAGACTGAAATGCCACGATGTGTTCTCATACAAACACTTAGTGGAAGTGGAAAGCTTTGTTAAATTCACTTTACAGTCTATGGGGTACAACGCTGACAAGCCACTGGCACAGGACCTACCCATGAGAGTCCTGAGCTGTTTCCTACGAGGCAGAGTTGCCTTAACACCCCCCTGCACAAACAGGGTGGGTGAAGGATGTAAAGTCTAGTATCTCCCCTCTCAGATGCAATTCGGGGCGGAGAGTTATCGTCCTGCGTTACACACACCATCCCTGCACCCACAAACCTAACTTCGAGGGGCCTCAGCCCTTTTACTGCTGAGACTTTAAAACTGAGACAAACAAACAAGTAACTAAACTAAGAAATTAAAAGCTTTTCAGCAGAACTCCTGGCTGAATTCGCCAGCGCCTCTTAAGTTCTGGAGAGCGAAAAAAGCTTGGCGGGGTGTCTTCTGCGGGCAATGAGACACCGCTCACGGACACACGGGCTAATGCAGGCGGCAGACAATCCCATTTGCACGGCCAGGGGGTAACTGGGACGGCGGGGCCCCATCCTCACCCTGCCGGGGCTGGGCACCCCGCGGGACACACAGGCACAGGGTGCAGGGCCGGGGGAACACGGAGGAACACCGGGATTGGGATGGGGGTGAGGGGGTGTCCGCCCCGTCCCGTCTCGCCCCGCTCACCCCGCTGCTCCTTCAGCGCCACGACGGAGGCGACATAATGCGCCAGGTCGAAGAAAGGGAACATGCGGAGACGGGAGAAGCTCAGCGGCACCAA